>APFE030681056.1:35816-58306 GCA_000404065.3 Pinus taeda
TCTCTGGTGAATAAACTGTTCCTGCGGAAAAAGTTTTATAACCTGAGGATGAAAGATGGAGACTCGGTGACAGAGCATTTGAATGCATTTAATATTGTGGTAAGTCAGTTATCATCTGTTGATATTAAAATTTCAGATGAATATAAGATCATCAATTTGTTGTGTTCTCTACCAGATTCGTGGGATAGTCTGGTTATTGCAATAGGTAGCAATGCAACTACTTTGCAGTTTGATGAAATAGTCTCAGCCTTGCTGACGGAAGAGATGAGACGGAAAAATATGGACAACCATAATGGTGATGCCTTGTCTGTACGAGGACGGTCCCAGAACAGAAACAAAAATAATTCATCGAGTGGGAAATCTAAATCTAGAGGGAGATCTAAATCTCCAGGAAAACCTACAAAGGTGGTGTGCTGGAAATGCGGAAAGGAAGGGCACGTCAAAAGGGAGTGTAAATCTAAAGCTCCTGATAAAGGAAAGGGTTTTGATGATGCTCCTTCTACAGAGGCGAAAACCACCTCAGATGAAGGTGGAGATGTGTACTTGGCTTCTTCAAGTACACACGTAGACCATGAGGCATGGTTGATTGACTCAGGTGCATCCTTTCACTTCACTCCCCATAGAGAGTGGTTCTGCAAGTATGAGAAATACAATGGTGTTGATGTCTTCTTAGGGGATGATAGGAGGGCTAAAATCATTAGTCGCGGAAAAGTAAAGTTGAATTTGCAAGGTGGAAGGATTAGAACACTTCTGGGTGTTCTGCATATTCCTGCATTGGCCAAAAATCTGATTTTTGTAAGCAAGCTGGATGATGCAGGTGTAAAGACAGTGTTCGATAAAGATACCTGCAAGATGGTTCGGGGAGCACTGGTATTGATGTGGGGAGTTCGGATTGGAACTTTGTATAAGCTGCAAGGTAGCATTGTTATTGATGGGTGCAACAGTTTTGTGGTTCCTGAAAGTGGAGCAAAAAGTCTAGTGGTCTCTAGAGAAAAGACCATGCTATGGCATCAAAGGCTTGGACATATTGGAGAGATTGGCCTTCGAATACTTCATGGTAAAGGTATGGTAGAAGGTATGACTAATAGTTCTCTGGATTTTGATTTCTATGAAAATTGTGTATATGGGAAGTAGAATCAGGTGAGTTTCCCCTTTGGTGGTAAGAGGGCGAAACAAATATTAGAGCTTGTGCACAATGATGTTTTTTGACCTGTGAAGGTTCCATCACCAGGTAAATCTGTGTACTCTGTATCATTTATAGATGACTTCTCAAGGAATACATGGATATATTTCCTTAAGAAGAAATCTAAAGTCTTTGACAGGTTTAAAGAATTTAAGGCTCTAGTGGAAAACCAGATGGAGAAGAAGATAAAGGTGTTGAGGACAGATAATGGTGGAGAGTTTTGCAGTAAGGAATTTGAAGAATTCTGTAAGAAGTGTGGTATAACACGGCAGAAGACTACTCCATACACACCTGAGCAAAATGGAGTTGCAGAAATAATGAACAAGACATTGATGGAAAGGGCAAGAAGCATGCTCAGTGGTGCCGGGTTAGGACAAGAATTCTGGGCAGAGTCGGTGGAGACATCATGTTACCTGGTCAACATATCACCTTCATCAGCGTTGGAGGATAAGACTCCACAAGAGGTATGGACTGGTAAGAAACCGCCTCTTTCACATCTGAGGATATTTGGATGTGATGCATATGTACATGTTCCAAAGGAGAAAAGAACCAAGTTGGATAGTAAATCTGAAAAGTGCATCTTTATTGGGTATAAGGATGGTTTAAAGGGTTATAAGCTTTGGAACCCAGTAACAAGGAAGGTTGTGTTCAAAGAGGTAAAAAATGTTATTAAACATGAAGTCCAACCAAAGGAATCCAAGAAGATAGAGTTTGAGCTTAAGGAGGAAGAATTAGACTCTACAGCAGAGGATGAATTAGAAGATGAAGAGCCACAAACTTCGGGTGCGAGAAGATTAGTTCGAGAAAGAAGGCAGCCGGAAAGGTATAGTCCATCTGCTTTCTGTTCAAATTTTTCTTTATCTATTACTGATGATGATCCCAGAACTGTGAAGGAAACAATAGATTCAGAGGATGTCAAACTCTGGAAAGAGGCCATGGTTGATGAAATGGCATCTTTGCACAAAAATGAGGCTTGGGATCTGGTGGAGTTGCCGGCTGGAACGAAACCCATTGGCAACTAATGGGTGTTAAAGAAGAAGAAAAATGTAGAAGGAAAGGTGGAGAAATACAAATCTTGGTTGGTAGAAAAAAGGTTATTCCAAGGTGCCAGGAATTGATTTTGGTGATATTTTTTCTCCTGTTTCCAAGGTAGCTTCTATTAGATTAATTTTATTTGTTGCTATTGCTTTTGATTTTGAGGTAGAACAGATGGATGTGAAGACAACATTTCTTCACGGGGATCTGGAAGAAGAGATCTACATGAAGCAACCTGAAGGCTTTATGGTGAAGGGTAAGAAAGAAATGGTATGAAAGTTAAAGAAGTCTTTGTATGGGTTAAAACAGTCACCAAGGATGTGGTATCATAAATATGATACATTTATACGGGGACTTGGCTTCACCAGAAGCAAAGCAATTCATTGTGTGTTTTTTAAATTAATTGGTGACCGTGTTATTTATCTGGTCTTGTATGTGGATGATATGTTGCTGGTTGGAAATGACAAAGAAATTATCCATGATTTAAAGACCCAATTGTCCTCCAAATTTGACATGAAAGATCTTGGTGCTGCAAGCTATATTTTGGGCATGGAATTTAAAAGAGATCGGGCAAAGAGGAAGCTCTAGTTAAACTAGAGGAAGTATGCCGATACAATAATGTAGAGGTTTAATATGCAGGATAGTAAACCGGTGATGGTTCCTATTCCTGTAGGTGTAAAGTTATCTGCAGAACAGTGTCCCAAGACACAAGAAGAGGAAGAGGGCATGTCCCGTGTTCCATATGCAAGTGCAATCGATAGTTTGATGTATGTGATGGTCTATACTAGACCAAACATTGCACATGTAGTGGGAGTATTGAGCAGGTTTATGTCAAAACTAGGGAAGGAGCATTGGACAATAGTGAAGTGGGTTTTTAGGTATTTGCATGGCACTAGTGATTATGGTTTGTGCTACCAAGGAAGACCAGGATTGGACAGAGTTTTGGATATTTGTGGCTTTGTTGACGCAGACTAGGCGGGAGATCTGGACCAGAGAAGATCTACAGGTGGGTATGTGTTTAACCTATTTGGAGGTGTAGTCAGTTGGAGAGTAAGAAACAATCTGTAGTGGCACTATCAACTACAGAGGTAGAATACATGGCAGCCACTCATGCAAGCAAGGAAGCAGTTTGGTTGCAGATATTTTGTTCAAGTATGGGGTTAGTGTAGGGAGCTATAAGGACAGACTGTGACAGCCAAAGTGCAATCTTGTTGGCAAAGAACCCTGCTTACCATTCAAAGACAAAACATATTGATGTTTAGTATCACTTTGTGAGGGATATGATAGAAGACAAAAAGGTGTTGTTGGTAAAGGTGGACACTTTGAATAATACTATAGATGCATTGACAAAATCCGTGAGCTCTGAGAAGTTCTTTTGGTGTAGAGAAATAATGGGTGTTGCAGGGCTGGATAAATTACTAAGCTCTCATGTAGCCCTCCTCTACGGGGTTCGGTGCAACACCCCAGGGAATTTTTTTTTGGACCCTATATTAGGTTGGGTTGGCCTACCTATGGTTTTGTGCATGGTTTTTGCACATGATTTTGGATGTGACGATTTTCGGTCCATGGTTTTGGATGCAATGGTTTTTGATCCATGGTATTGGATGCTTTGGCATGTATAAATATGTATTGTAACATTGAAAGGAAGATAATGAAAAATCAAGCTGGTAGTCCTGATTTTGGGACCCAGGGGAAATCTCTATGTATATGTGTTATGCTCTCGCAATGTTTATTTTTTGTGTTTTAGAATTCGTATGCAGGTAATTTCTGTACGGGGATGAAACCTACAATAGGGATGATTTTCTACTGATTCACCATCTTGAGCTGAATTGGCGACCACTGCAATGCAGGTCTCCCCATCCTTTCCCATGTTTGTTTTGGTAGCACATTCACATCATACCCCAGATCTATGATGAACTGGGCCATTTCATAATCGCATATTTGCACTGTTAGCCACATCTCACATTCTGTTCATGCCTTATGCTTACGAATCTTTCTAACTGTACGCTGCTCCGTAGAAGTATTTTCCTTATTGGTGCACTTGTCTATTAAGTATTGCAATCCTTCCACGACCTTTTTGTCATGCAGTAGATTCACACAAGTTTCCAAGAATGTAGTGAGTATGGAAGGATCAACCTCTTGTGTCGCACTTGGTCCCGATGTCTAGTTTCCTAAGGTGGAAGCCTCAACGAAGCTCTTCTTTTCCTCCATGAATGTTTCCTTAGCACGATTAAGGTAAAAGGCAACTTCTTTCTTAGGAGCTTTGCGGACCCATCCGTCTTCTTCAGGCTACTTACCCTTATTTATGCCAGTCATTATACCGCTTCTTAGTATAATATTAATGTTATAATCCTCCTTGTAGGGCTCAACCTCATCATTTGTAAATTCTGCATAAGTTGTTAAGGCTACATTTTCTTCTCTTTCATCTTAGCTATTAACACCAAACATTATTCTATGCATGGTCAAACTATTTGCAATATTGACGCGGAGGGTGTGTAGGATTTGGGCAAAGTCATGCGAAGTGCCCCGAGTATCCGTAGTTGTAGCAAATAATTCGACGACCTCTACAGGGCCCTCCTCCTCGACCCTGAAAAACCTCATGTGCTACTTTTGCGCCTTGATCTGGAGGCTGAGTTTCTGCTTGCATACGGTAAGTACGGGTTATTTCCATCATCAACTCATAGCTTTGACAATGGCGCTCATCGGGGGCCCACATATTTACAGAAATTACGAAACAATTGCTGAGCTGTCTGAAAGAACTTATGAAGCAAGTGGCAGTTATCCATTTCATGTTGCCTAGTGACTTGACAAATGGCTCACCATAGCACAGCTCTTGTGCTTGGCTTGGCTGGGGCTTCCAGCTTTAGGGGGGTTGGCCCTCCCCCTATAAGATAGTTCATGTATACTGGATAATGATCTTTACCATGCCTGTGGCCCTTTCACTTCAAGCACCAAACCTCTGCGCACACTTCTGGCTTAGTCTCCTTTTCTTTCTTCAAAATATGTAATTCTAGGTGTAGGCTCACTAACTACGAGTGGATCTATTGTACCCCTAGGTTCGTGTTCTGAATAGGTGATGTGTGCAACCTCATTGCGATCTCCAAGGCTTCTGCCTGTGTTGCTATCCTATGCTGCGACAGAGCAATTCTTAAATGGGGCAAAAGTGACATGATAAACTAGTCGCTATGTAAGCTATCCAAGATTTTCATGTTAACCTTTCTAATTTGACACTTCAACCTCTGATCAAAGTCCCAAGGTGTCTCCTCAACCCTCATGACGATCTCCTTAAGTTACTGACTGCACCTAAGATTTAGGCTTACTAAAATCTTTGTTCAAAAATGTCCGAGTTTCTGCTAGCGATGCATGAGGATTGTCAGCACAATACTTAATGTACCAGGTTAGCGCGCAATCCTGCAAGGCAGTAACCAATTGTGCCTTCTTTATATTATCATCGGTGATTTGTTACACTGTCCATACAACATTTGCAACAAACTAGAACTGCTCTAGATCTTCACTCCCTATGCCCTTGAAGATCGACATCTTCATTATGTTTTCCATGTTGAGTGGTGGCAATGGAGGCGTGGGTGAAGGTGTATGCGGTGGACGTGGAGCGGATGGATGATGTGTTCTAGGAATACCCTGAGTTATTAGTTGGACAACACTCCGCGGTGTAGTATATACCGCCCCTTCGTCGTCAATTGAAGGAGGTCCAATCAATGGGCTATACTCTGGTATTGATTATTCACGATTTCTAAAGAATCTTCCACTTTGCGTAGCTCCAAACATCAAGGTAGTGGCATTAACCACTTTTCAAACAACATCATCTTAATCCAAGTATTCAATGACCTGATGTACTTACCTCGCGGTCCTTTGAAGAATTTCTACTCCGCTTCGCTATAGCTAACTAACGTTTCCATTGCAAATTTAGTAACAAATCCTCCGAGAACTTGATCAAGAAAGTGATTGACAACCCGCATGATTTTGTTCTCGAATGTCTCTAATCTTTGCACCAATTCTGGCATCCACACTATAGGACCGTCGAGCTTCTACCTTCCTTAACTGACTGCTAATTTAGCTCACCACTCATATAATTCAATTGGAAAAGTGTTAAAGAAAATTTTGTGTACCTCTGTATACAGCTACCTATTCAACCAATCCTCCTTCAACATGTGCAAATTCCTATTTTCTTGAGCTGCAAACTCATGAATCTTCTAATCTAACCACTTTTCAATTTCTTTCTTAGTCGGATTCCAATGATGCGACATCACACATCTCTTTTAAGCAGATCCCGGTCGCAACAACGAAACCATTTATTGGCTTAGGGGGTCCTAACCCAGGTTCAAAGTTAGTTGTGCCACCAACAAAATCCTACACTGCTGGCCCTTTCGGCAACAACCTGCGTAGCGCAGGGTGCAGTCTCACCTGAAGTAGTATTGCGGGATGCAAGAAGTGTGATATCTCCCAGCACCTTAAAGATGCCTCCACGCAAATCAATAGACTTCTAGGGATCGTTACTGTAACTAAGTTAAAGCTACCTTCAAAACTTCACGAAGGTCCATGATCAGTCCTTGCAGACCTTAAACAGTTGATTTACCTACTTTTGCGCATCAACAAGCAACCCTAGATCATAGTTTGCATAGATCTACTTACATTGTTAGAAAATATAAGAGAAATGGCTTGTAACTTTGTGGAAGTGGCTAAGCATTCATTTCATACATTATTAAGACAGATTCAGTAAATTCATGTAGCATTCAATCATTATTTCATAAAACATATCATTAATCGACAACATATAAAATAAACAGATACAATGGAAACACTCAACAATTCTTCAAAAAATTGTCTTTATTGACCTTCAATTCACCAATTACAGACTCTTCTTACCCTGTGCACATAGCTACAAGGGTCCATGCACTCAGCTACGGACTCTACCAAGGCCTCCTACGCACTCAGCTGCATGAGCCTCCCTTTCTCTACCTAAGCGTAGGAAGCAGAGCCTTCCTGTCTTAGCACTTGCTTAAGAAAACAAAAGCTCTTGAATGTATTCCAATCTCTATTCAAAGTTATCTCTAAGACTCGCTAAGAACAATAATTTATAACTTTTCTAATACAATACCATGGCCCCCGGCTCATGGGTGAGTCTTCAAAACTGACCAAATACAAGGGGCTAAATCCCCTTTGAATCTATCTATCTATGCGCTCCGCGTCCACATTTTGTGGAGACTATACATTTTTTACAAAATTCTTTACAAAAATTGACTAGTTTATTAAATTCTACCCCTGGGGACCCCATCTCAACAATCTCTCTTCTAAGACTTTTTCCTCATCAACAAGGGTGTGATGAGCGACAACTTCTCCATGTTCTGGTTCATTGCTAGAGCAACAGAGCTCCTCAACCTCTTCTTGAGCCATATGGCTATCTCCACCATACAAACATTGCAGTCTATCCAACACTTCCGTTGCTGACACATAATGCCTTACTTTATTGGTATCCAGCTTAGATATCCTTCTCATGATGACCTCCTTGGATTTTACATTCAACTCATTCTTTTCTCTATGTATTACGGAGCACCACATGTCAACATTCAAGGCTAGTAAATATTACAACATTAAAACCTCCCATACTTCATAATCGAGTCCACAGTCTGATTCATTTAAGAATGGAGCTCCTTCTTTTTTTAGCCAAAATTTATTAGCCATTTTTTCCCTTTGATCTACCTTCTAGTGATTAAGCTATTCCTAAAGGAACTTGCCTCTGATAACAAATTTTGGAAACAAATGATAATACTGAGAGGGGGGGGAGGGGGGGGGTGAATCAATATCAAGGCTAGTTTTAACTTTTATGCCAATTTACTTTTCTGATTCAAAAGTGGCAACCATTCATATAATGAGTAGCAAATGAAATCAACAATCAAGCACACACCATCAGCATCATACACATTAGACACAAGGTTTTACATGGAAACCCTTTCGGGAAAAAACCACCAAAGCTTGTTATTGCTATTGATGTAAATAAGAGCACCTACTTTATTACACCAATCTATTTTGTGAGCACCCACTCATAGGAAGCACCAACTCCCTTTCATTGTTTGCTAGCACCGACTAATAGGAAGCACCAACTCCCTCTTTTTGTAGACACTTGTCCAACTTACCAGAAGCACCATGTGAGGTACCGACCTCACAATTTTTTTTCAAGCACCAACTTGCAGCTTTTTGGATTTTTGCAAGCCAAAATTCAGGAGGCACTAACCCCCAAGCCTTCTCAAACACCCACTAGAGATGGAAGCACCAACTTCCAGTATGAAGGCGCCGACCCATACTCAAATAGGAACTGCATGTTCTTTGTAAATGAAAACCACTCCGCCTTGTTAACTACTCACTCTGCTCACTCTGTAGTAGCCCACTGATCTTCTCAACGACAGTCACTCATCATTGTCCACACAACTCTCTAATCTTTGCTCTTCATCAACAGTCACTCAGCTCTCAGTCTCTTTCTCTTCATAAGATACACTCATCTCTCGGCCTTCTTTCTCGGCACAGGCACCATCGACCTTCCTCGCAACACAGGAACTTTCGGCCTTTCTCACACAACATAGGCGACTTCGGACTTGCTCACACAACACAGGAGATTTCAGCCTTGATCACATAGCACAAGAAACTTCGGCCTTGCTCACAGTACATGAAACTTTAGCCTTGCTCACAAAGCACATGAAACTTTTGCCTTTCTTAAACAATGCATAGGAAAATTTTGGCCTTACACATAGTTGCACAACTCTCAGGATCTCTTACCTTTTCATAAGCACTCTCGTCTTTTCTCTACAGAACTGGCTCTCACTCAGCCTTGCACAAAAATGCACAGAAACATAGCTTTTCCACTTATCATTCTTGCAACTATATTTATTTCCCCCACATTGCTCATTTGAGCTCCTAGGTTTTGTTCCTCTAGTACCCCCCGAATGATCCTCCCACTCTATCTTGTATTCACATTGCACGAGTGTACCTCAGCATGGCTCTTCCATTATTTTGTTGCATTTGAATTGGTCTTTACCACTGCATTAGCCATGATAATGGGCACCAGATAGTTCTCCATATTGAGAATGAATTCTCAGTCCACCTGCACACTCCAACCAGGCACAATCCTCTCTGTGAACATATCTCCTATCACTGAGGCTCTCCATGCTTATTCATGGTTTGAAACGACTTGGATGTCCTTCGGCATGGCTTCTCAACTGTACTCAGGCATCCCCTTCCTTGTCGTTGTTTCCTCTCCTATCTATTTCTTGTCATAGTGTAGAAATAATGATTAACCTTGCAATCCTTCATCGCTTCACTGCATGGAGCTCCATGCTGAGAAATTAATTCTCAGATGACCTGAATGCAAACCCAACACTCTTTCCCAAAGATTGCGGTCCTTGCTGTCTTGACCCAATAGTCTCTGACAGATGCCATTACTCTTGATACCAACTCCATTGTTTCTGCATTCAAGTTCGTAGCTGCTAACCCATACGCCTTTAACTCTCTGTACTACGCTATTAGAGAAATTTCACATTGCAACTTCACAATAGTGCAATGCTCTTGCCGGGGCCAATCTTCATTTTTTACGCTCTACGTGTTTGGCTCTATGGATTTACATGGCGAAGAGCCTACCCAATATTGGAAGCTCCCTCTATCAGAACTTTTCAATAATCAACTGTTCTGAAGTTTCGATATTCTAATCCTCCAATTGTCAAGCTCCTTTTGCTTAGCCCTCACAGTGCACATCTCATCATAGGACTGATACCTATGACCTTCCGCTTAGAATTATGGTGCTTAAGCCTTCAGAATCCTACTGGGGGCCATTCTCCATTTGTTAAGTACACTATGCCTGTGGTTCTTTGACCTCTCACAACCATGCGCCTACCCAATATTGGAAGCCCTTCTATATTGAAACTTTTCCAAACTCCAATTGTTCTAAAGGTCCGATGTCTTCAACCTCTAATTTATGACTTTCGATATGATGTCGTCACTCCACGTGGCGACTCCTTAGTGGTGACATGTGTCACCCAGTTTTGGCCCATTAGCCTACCCGATCAGGTTGAATATGCCTGCCACGTGTCCTTCCGTACTTCCACGTCATGGTGACATCAACCACCATTGTACCTTATCATAGCCAACCAGACGCTTCCATGTGTCCTTATCAGAGCCAATCACATGCTACCATGTGTCCTTATCGGAGCCAAGCATATCCTGCCATGTGTCCTACTAGAGGAGAGAGAGGAGGACCCATCAACCTTGGTTTTGCACCTAAATACTTTGTTAATATTCCTTTGGAATTCCTCAATGCTTTTAAAGGCTTATCGATATCACAATATTTTAAAGGTTCCCCACTTGACAAAGTTATGATATGTCGATGTTCTGATACACTGATCTCCGAGATTTTGATATCCTCCAACCTCCGATACACCTTGCTTGGATTTATCGACCTCCTATATCTGATATCATCTATATGCTGACCTTTGACATTCCAATGCGTCAATATCCATGGTCCCAATCTCCTGATTCTTCGATATCTGACCTTCGATTGCCGATAAGCCGATATGCTGGCATCTAATCACCGATGCATTGATATGCTAGTGTTCTGACCTTCCGATCTTCGATATACTGGACCTCTGATATTACAGCCTTCTTAGGACTTCAAGTCCCTGATCATCGACAAGCCATAACTTGTGAACCAGGAATTCATTTTTGGACTTCCACATATTGTTGGAAATCTCTTCCTGAGCACTTTCCAAAGGAGAGGGTCCAATCTAGGGTTTGAGCCAATATTCTACCTCTAAATTGGCTCCAAACTCTCTGCCAAAATTCTGTGCCTTAACTCTCCGAACACTTGAAATCACAACCACCAAGGTGATCCTCTGCATGAAGCCTACAACTACCATGGAATTCCTCCTAGTCCATCGTTGTAATCATAAGTTTATGGCTTATCTAATAAGCATGGTACTGTGATGATTCTCTACATGAAGCCTGCATCTACCACGAGATTCCTTGTGGGCCATCATTGTCAACATCTGTTTTTCCAAGCATCTGAGCTAGTCTGGTTGACATCAATACCAACACTCCTGCTAACAGTTAGGCAATGGAAACTGCCAAACACATCTCCCCATCATGACTGTTGTCATCAATTCCAACACACTTGCAGATGCCTTCACTAGGCCACTGGCCATCCAAACAATGCCAACTGTCCTTCAATCCTGAAAAATATATATGCTAATAAAGAATTACATCGCAGAGTATCCATTTTGGTTTTCATCGCTAGAGAGTTAAGAAGGATAAACATGTTGAATGGCAAACATAAGAATATGCACTTCATTTTTGTTTCTTTCACCCTTCTTGTCTTCATCATAAACTTTAGATGCATCATTTCCCTTCCTATCATCATCCCTCCTAACCTTTGATTTTCCCTACTGCCCTTCACCCCCCAACACCACCTTTGTTATCCCCACCACCATCACCTTCCTTCTTATCCCCACTTCTTTCCTGCCACATCCTTTGTGTTGGAAATGTTAAGAGGGGGTTAATTAATGTTTCCTTTCAATTAGTTAATTTTTAATCTTTAGAGTATCAACATTAAATTAAAATCACATCACATCACCTGGACAGTAAACAACACCGTTCAATAATGCACAAACATCTAGACAATAGACAACAAATTTTTAGGTGGAACCCCTTTTAGGAGAAAAATACCAAATGCTTCTTAATATAGGTCTTCAATTCCCATCAATTAGGAAGCTCCAACTTCCAAGGTTTTCAACAACAACTAAAGGAGACTCCAACTTGAAGGATACTCCAACTTGAAGGATACTCCAACGCATTGGTTTACATGATCCAACCTAAAGGAACCTCCAAATCCACGATTTACCAACTCCGACTAAAAGGATGCTCCAACGCATTGGTTTACATGCTCCAACCTAAAGGAACCTCCAAATCCACGATTTACCAACTCTGACTAAAAGGATGCTCCAACGCCCTCCATAGGCTCCAACCTACCCTAACATGACCCTACCACCCTTAAGTGTTCTCAGACTCCGATCTAAAGGATACTTCACTCTCCTACATTGCACCACCCTGTAACCCTTCTCAACAAGATGCCACTTGCCTTAAAGGCTCCAACCTTTAGCTCAGCATGACATGCCACATTTCAAAATCAAATCAAAACACTCTACTGGCTTTATCGATCTACAATACAAGGTCACCATCAACAATAACAATTTCCTCTTCAAAACCTAGTTGAAGCAGATGATTACAATATTACTTTCCATATACATATATTGACAAACCCTAACAATAGGGTATCAAACTCATAGCCACAATAATATGCACTTTTAATTTCACATTAGCAGCAAGACTTCTATTCCAATATATTAATCTTTGGCAAGACATTATATAAGACCATACCTCAATAATACATCACCACTCTCAAACAATGAATCCACTTTGCTCACAAACAAATGCAATATAACTTCTCTTCTTAAGCAACATAAACAAATATTCATTAGCTTCCCAACATTAAAATCAAATTCATAAACATCATTCTCCTCAAAACTCTGTCATATTCAACACATTGTCCACATCAACTTTGATGTCTACATAATAAATACTCTATACATGATATGGATTGTAGACTTCTGGTATACAATGAAAGACAAACTGCTAGATTATGTTACTGAGTATTAATCAATCCAAAATTCATGTACCTTAGGTCTCTGATGCAATGTGCCTTCAATTTCTGATCTAAAGCAGAATCCCTAACAATTGATCTGTGTTGACACTTCTACCCTTCACTCTCTGTTGTAGATGAAGTTTCTTCCTAGTACTTTGGGATAATAAGGTTTGGAGATGTATGTTGTTGCCTTCAAACTGATACCACAAATACACAAGAGGATGTCTTTTCAACTATGGTTGACCTTAAATCCCCTTGTTTTTTGATTCCAATGTCAAGCTAGATAATAAATGTTGCTTTAGAGATACAAAACCTTCTGCAAAAACCCAAACGGTCCTTAAGATTGAGAAATATTCACAAGTAATTACTACAGTGATGTACCATATATCAATTTAGAAATACAAGTTCTCTAATGCAGATGCCTAGACCAAGATACCAAATTTCTTCTGAACTTTAGCTTGAATTGATGTCTACTACAAATCCAGGAATTCTTAGAACTTCAAAAATACACCAGATCGCATTGATGCTTCAAGGATTCATACAGAATTCAAGGTTTGTTCTTTGGTTGGGTTCATATCCTACCCTATTGCAGAGGGCTAAAAACTAAAACACTTGAATCAAATAAGCCAAAATTTTTCTCTTCAAATTACCTTTTGAATGCCCATAATACAGGTTCGACTAGACTTTATGGATGACTCAAAACTCTGAGTTTATTTCCATATTAATATGCATTAATCATGAATATGTTATACCTTATTCAAATATCTGAATTAGCCTTAGGAACAAATTTAATTCAAACACAAATTAGTCCATGGTTTGGAAAAAAAATTCCATAATATCTGTGCGAATAAGCCAAAAATCCATGTCTCAATAAATCCAAATAAATGCATAAAAAATCTGTCATTACAAGGTTCAAACATGGCCTACCACAGATGGAAAAACTAAAATGAACTAGCCTCAAAATTTCAATGAATTTCCTTAGAAAATAACCTCGATCTCTTAGGAATTGTTAAGAACTCCAACAAAGGATCAATAACATAAGATAGTCCTAACTATGTGATTAATCCTAACTATGTGATTAATCTGAAAGAATTTCTTCTATATTATGGATCACAAAAGTCTTAGATCTAACAAGATAGAAATTGTTTCATCCAAAATTATCCCACATATTAGCATTTCATTAGCTGGGCATGTCTACTCCAAAGGGTCGTAGATAAACTCAGAAATATTTCTTTTGACCAATTATGAATCAAAGCCTTTGAGGAGAGACGAGTTCCATTTTTATAGATCTTGAATGGGTGCCATTTGAGGCAATCAACTTGAATGATTTAGAGGGAAAAACTTGAAATTCAAATTACAAATTTTGGACAGACTTACTCTTTTGGAGGGAGCTATTTCAATTTGATTTTTGAGGCCCACAACATATTTAATTTAACCCTTTAATTAAGGTCCTTCTTAGCATTATGATTTGATAAATCTAGCCAAAGATAAAATACCACATCATCTCCTTTTCGAGATTTTGACCATAGGAAAGGGGCACTGAACTTTGATTGACCATATCTCCTCAACCTTAATGAGTTACGAGACATGCAATATATTGTTGGAATCGACATGACGAGGAGCATTAATTGATGAAGGGATTTAGAGAAACTTTACTAATATTTATCCTCAAAAACTTGAACAAGTGCAGGGCATCTAAGGCTTCTTGTAATTTGGATCTTCTAATTAATGCAAACTAGACAAATATTAAGAGCGTTCAAGAACCGATGTTCGCATCAATGACAACACCATTCAACCATCTCCCCATTTTTCATTGATGGAAACACACATACCCCCCTTGCGACACTTCTTTGCTTGACAACACCATTCAACAATCTCCCCCTTTTTCATTGATGGAAACACAAATACTCCCCCTACGATCACAACTTCACCTGAATCCATGTCTCTAATCATCCTAACTTGATTTCTCTCCCCATTTGACATCAATGGTAAATGGTTACTCCCCCTAAAGAAATATCTTCCTCTAACTTCCTGAAAAATGCATGTCTTAGATTAATTACTTATCTCCTTGTGACATGTTATGCTTTTCATGTCTTGCCACAACTGATTTTGTGTGTTAATATGTTTCAACAACAATGAGTCCTTTTGCAATTATGCCCATGACTTTTCCTGCCAAAAATGCTACTCCATTAAAACAACCCCTAATGTTGAATGTTTCTCTGATGACTTATGCCATCTACTAACCTATAAAAGGATAAATCTCCAAATGTGCACATATTGCTACATAGACCCCCCTCTTCAAAATTCACAGGACATGGAGTCATCAAGCTTGGTCATTTTGAATGATATGTGAACCTGTGCTACTTTAGGATCATCACCCTGAATCTCGATTTCTTTTCCACCTAAAGATATGTTGTCGTTGTGACAAACACCCTACAAAATTTTGCGTACACTCGAATTTTGGAGCCTATTGTGGATCTTGGGATCGGTCATTCCATAGTCACTTCTTGGTCAACTAATTCTTTAAGCTCCCTTCTTGGATTAGAAGTGTCGAAGCCACTTGCTCACACATGCTTAATCCGGAACTAGTTCATGAGATAATTCTTTTACGCAAGCTTGGACAAGCATAGCACATTCCATCAAGATTGTGCCTATACGATGTCCAATCCATGTCGACAGTGAGTGTGTGTTGAGAACAACAACTTCTCACATTCTAGCTGTGTTCATACTTTCATTTCAGTGAGTTTTGCACAATGTTGCCTTTGTGCACCTTTGTTTTCACGAGTGTCATTTTCATGTTTTCGACTATCGATTTTTCTTGCCTTCACTCTAATTAGTGTCGTTTTCATGCTATCTTTGCTCTGGCGTGTGTTACTTTCACTTTCATCTAAATATTACAAGAGTCGTTCGCACTTTAGCAATTAGCGTCTTTTCTCATGTTGGCTGTCACACAATGTATGTATGCTCATTCTAGTGGTTTCAAGGGGTTATCTTTATGTGAATGAGTTGGTATAACCATGTAACATTAGTTGCACTCATTTCCAAAGTTTTAAGCATTTTCGCACAAGTGTCGTCACGGTTGTCACAAAGTGTACCTTTAGTGTCACACTTTTTGTAAAGTCGTCACAGAGTTTTCGCATTGAGGGAAATATGTTGTTAACGTGTTCTAGATGATCTATGTTGTTATTTCATCAAAGTGTTTCAAATGTGTGATCACAGTCAAGTCATATCACTATTCACATCAGTCTCCTTGGTTCCACACTTAGCCAATTATAAAAAATTCCCCAACAACCTAGCCTCATCCGCCCTTCCTCAACTGCACACTAAGCAGTTCCAACCCTCAAGCTGCATCCTTGTCCCATGACACTGCACAATGCGTAGATCTAGCTTCCTAGGACTGCTGCAGTACGCATTCCCAGTGCTCAAGCTTGACCTTGAATCCCCAAATTGCGCAATTCATCTTCCTATCTTGACCTCAATTGTGTATTGTGCGATCTTTAGCCTCAAGCTCATCCCTTGAGCTCCTGATCTACACAATTGTGCAATGGTCCAACCTCCTCTTACTCCCAGAACCCCGTAGTTCTGCGAAGCAGTGCAAAACACCACAGCTAAGCTCACTGAGTCCAGAAACTACATAGTTTGTCTCCCAAGTCTTGCGTGAACAGTGCACTTCGCAGACTCAGGATGTCGAAAATCTTCTATATTCATAATCTCATGCAATGTACTAAAGCACATGAAAAGAATCTACTTCTACTTTCAACCAACGAAAGCCAATAGATCAATGAAAATAATATGAACAAGAAGAAGATAAATCAATGGCACATAAAAAAAATGTATCTGGGGAAATCCACTGCTCAAAACCCTGCTATCTATATTGCATATATCAGAAATATGAGTGAAGATATAAAGAAAAACCCTAGAATTTATGGTTGACTCAAAACACTGAGTTGATTCCATATTAATATGCATTAATTATGAAGATGTTCTACCTTATTCAAGGATCTTAATTAGCCTTAGGAACAATTTTAATTCAACCATAAATCAATCCATGGTTTGGAAAAAAATCCTTAATATCTGTGTGAATAAGCCACAAAGTCATGTCTCAATAAATCCGCATAAATGCATAA
Source organism: Pinus taeda (assembly GCA_000404065.3). Classification (NCBI taxonomy): domain Eukaryota; kingdom Viridiplantae; phylum Streptophyta; class Pinopsida; order Pinales; family Pinaceae; genus Pinus; species Pinus taeda. Next base: position 52,861 of record APFE030681056.1, read on the forward strand.
ACAATAAGTCATTACAAGGTTCAGACATGCCCTACCATAGAGGGAAAAAAACTGAAATGAACTAGCCTCAAAAACTCAATGAACTTCCTTAGAAAATAGCCCCAGCCTGTTAGGAATTGCTTAGAACTCCAACAAAGGATCAATAACAAAAGATATAAATTGTTTCATCCAAAATTCTCCCACATATTAGCATTTATTTTAGCTGGGAATGACTACTCCATGGTGTCACACATAAACTAAGAAATATTTCTTTTGACCAATGATCAATCAAAGCCTTTGAGGAGAGACGATTGCCATTTTTATAGACCTTGAATGGGCTCCATTTGAGACAATCAAATTAAATTATTTAGAGGGAAAAACTTGAAATTCAAATTACAAATTCTGGACCGACATACACTTTTGGAGGGAGCTATTTCAATTTGATTTTTGAACCCCACAACATATTTAATTTAACCCTTTAATTAAGGTCCTTCTTAGCATCATGATTTGAGCAATATTATAGACAATGATAAAATACCACATCATCTCGTTTTGGGGATTTTTACCATAAGAAAGGGGCACAGGAATTTGATTGACCATATCTCCTCAACCATGAGGAGTTACAAGACATGCAGTATATCGTTGGAATCAACATGACAAGGACCATTAATTAATGAAGGGATCTAGAGAAATTTGACTGATCTTTATCCTCAAAAACTTCAACAATTGTATGGAATCTAGGGCTTCTTGTCATTTGGAGCTTCTAATTAATGCAAACTAGACAAATATTAATATCGTTCAAGAACTGATGTTGGCATCAATGATAACACCATTCAACAATATCCCCCTTTTTCATTAATGGCAACACACATATCCCCCTTGCGATCACTGATCTGCTTGACAACACCATTCAACAATCGAAGCCTTTGTTATTGATGGAAACATAAATACTCCCCCTGCGATAACAACTTCACCTGACTCCATGCCTTTAATAATCCTAACTTGATTTCTCTCCCCCTTTGACACCAATGGTAAAGGGTTACTCCCCCTCATGAAATATCTTCCTCTAACTTCCTGCAAAATGCATGTCTTACTTTAATTTCTTATCTCCCCCTCACATGTTATGCTTTTCATGTATTGCCACAACTAATTTTGCGTGTTAATATTGTTATAGACATATTTGGGCATTGCAACCCCAAACTCATATGTCCATAAACCAAGGGCTTCTAAGCCCCTAAAAGTGTTGTTACACACCCTAAAGGAACAAGGTCAGCTGATTACATCATCTCCCAGAAGTTCTCCCTGAAAAACTACTCAGAACTGGTCAAAACTGGACCATACAGACTGCTCAGTGCTAAGGGTGCGATGCATCTCACTTACTACATGTAGAAGGTGCGATGCATACTGACAAGCCCTTCTGCAGGGTGCGATGAGCGAGAGAAGACAAATGGTAGAGGCAGTTGGCTAGGTGGAAACCCAGAGAATCTTCTAGAAACTACTCATTTGACACTTGTCTCTCTGAATTCGCCCAGGGATGAGTAAGAGATCATGAAATCTCCAAGTGGAACCAAGAACTATCAGAGAAATGACACTAATCAAGAACCTAGAAGTTGACTCACCCACTTGCAAACATCTATATATGGATCTCTCATCCTAGAGATCCAAAGGCTGGAATTTTGTATCTTGTAAGGAAGTGCTGTTGGTTTCTCTATGAAACATCATAGTGTTGGATGATCTAGCTTTTCATGAGGTGAAGAGGGCTTTCATGCTGGGAGGATGGCGCTGGGTCAGATCAATGGGTTGTAATCCTCTCTTCTACTACTTCTATCAATAAAGCTATTTGATTTTTCCTCCATATTCTTGTATATCTCTGAGTCTTGTATTGATATATGCATTTGTATGGTTAATATATATCTGATCCTATATTGTTTATGATTATAGATCTCTATGCTTTGATGGTATTATGCTGCTTTGACTCTACAGGTGTTCTTTGAAGCGGGACAAGTGAGGAAAGAGTGGCAAAGATCTCTAAAAGGGGAGAGGAAACAAGCAAGGAGCCAAGTGAAAGACTGAGGTTGGTACTCTCAGCTTCTTTCTCATATATTTCTCATAAAGGAAAACACAAGTGACTTTAGTTTGTTTGTTTCTAAGATAGCTGCCCATCTTAGTGGGACTAGTAGCTCTGAATGGACACTAGTTTTCCCGATAAAAAAATGGCGACTTCGTTGGGAACAAATAGCTTGTTTGCTTGTTTCTAGTTTGTTTGCTTTATAAACTACAGATGGAGCCTGAAGCTAAGCCAGCTAGCCTTCGAACTCCTTTTGCTATGCAACTACAAAGTAGATAAACACTGCTTCAGTCAATCTCTGGGTTAGTTTATGAATTAAACATTTGACTTGCAAACATCCTAAGTGCCCTGGTGGTAGCTAAAGTAACCTCATTAGATCAACCCCTATGTTTTGTGTTTACTGACTATCATTAAATCAGCCTAAATCCCTGAACCAAGCTGTAAACTGTGAGCAAAAACCAAGCCCAGTCTCATCCCTGGACCATCGCACTATCTCTCATTAGCAGTCTGGATGCATCGCACCTCCCGTGTGCTGCAGGTGAGATGCATCCCTGTTTCCTTGTGTTACAGGTGCAATGATTAGTTAAGACTGCTTCTACCTCTAGATTTTGGTTTTCTCTTCATTTTCTTCAGCTTTATTCAGGATTTTTGCTGTCTGTGATCAGTATACCACTGTTGAAACTCCCTTCCTTTGCATTATTCAGCCTCCATTGTATAAAGAATTGTGAATGTTTTTATGTATTTTTCGCCATTTACAGTTCTCCTTTACAAACGGTAGCTTAATCGAATTGTCGTCTTTTGATTTGAAAGTGTCACAAGTGTCGTTTTCAGTCAAAGAAAAGAATCCTCCTCTTTTTGATAGTCGATTACACTTTTTCTCTTGTATTTGATTTGAATTAATAGTACTTCAAGTGTCGAAAGTGGTTTTCAACTCAAAATTGCAAAGTGTCATCTTAGTCTTCCTTTCATTTTTTGAAAAGAAAATTACTAGTACTGTCGCTTTGAAAGAAAGATAGTTCAGATTTGTACTTAGAATTCTTTTTATCATTCACACATTAAGAAAGCGAAAAACAAATACATGCATGTGCATTTGCATTTAGACTGCTTGTGGAGATTGATTTAGGACAGTGCATCTTAGTGTGTGCTCTCTGTTCTATGTTGAAAGAATTTCACTTCTCTTTCCTTAGTAGCTAGGATTTTCATTGCAAAAAGAGAAATAAAAGACTGTTTATCATCTTAGATTGAATATTTAGGAATTGTATATCTACATCACGCGGTCAACGTTAAAGGAAAAATTCTTAAGAAAGATCAACTGTAAAATAAATTTCAATGAACATAAAAACACTTTGGAACCTAACGCACAACATTTAGAAGTCTAGGCTAGAGACATATTCCGGCGTCGTAAAGCCTGGTAACTATCGCTTTCATCGTAGGTTGGGTGATTCCTCCTCTTTGAGACAACAACTTGTGCTCCCACATACCATCGAGTATATATTGGGAGACCACAATAGGCTACATCCTTTATCCTTAGGAAGCTGTGTCTGCCACCCTATCGATCGCAATGCAGTGAACACAAAATTCGGGAAGATTGACTGTCGTACCATAAAAAGTATTCTGCAGTTTTGCGATTGGTTTGGTAATCCTTCTATCTAGATTTCTAGAGTAGTCACTTTCATTCCTTTTTCAGATTCCTTAAAAGAAAAAGTCCATCTGAGCACTTGTCACTTCAGGCTCATTAAAAATCGAAGGCGACTAGAGTCATCTTCAACTTTTTCTCGACTCTTAAAAATTGAAAAAGCAAGTTGCATCAAAGCGTCATAAAATTTATTTTAATTGGAATAACATCACTATTCCCGAGTTGGTCTTAGGTTGAGAAAATGGAGTCCACTAACCAAGGATTCCCCCCTTGGGGGGAATCCTAGCCCCTTCTCCTCTTGGGGAGATGTTGGTGCACCTCATATGGTCACATTGTCCCTTTCAGGACTGACAATTGGCCTGCTAGTATGGCTTTTCTCGACCTCTGATGTTCAAAGCACCATGATTCCTGAGCTATCAAATCAGCAACTGGATGATACTAGAGTTACCCCCCAACCTCCTAATTCGTTTGCTTCTCCCTCTCCTTCTTCCTCTTCGCTTGGTGAAGCTAGTAAAACTAAAAACCAAGTAACTGAGAAGAAAAAAAAAAGGGAAGGAGAAGAAGAAGAAGAAGCCAACGGAAAAAGTGGGCAACCATGCATCGTCCGGCAAAAATCCACACACTGCACCATTCAAACCTAAATCTCCATGTGTCATTTGCAAGGGATACCACTATCATCGAGATTGTCCTTGCATCCCATGGATCTTAAGGGACTGGTCTCCCCGCTTGCACAATCCAATGTCCTCAACCTCTGACGATCATGTTGAAAGTACACCGTCAACTAGTGAAAACGAAGACAAAGGACAAAAAGGAAGATCTAAAATTCCTTGTAGACTATGTGAAGGCAATCATGCCATCCACTGTTGCCCCTTCCTAGACGAAGCTAAAAGAGTCTTGGATAACTTTCCTGCTTCACCGCTACGGCTTCCTCCTGGATACAAGAAACTCTTGCCGAGTCCATCACTAGTTGAAAATCTAACTGACACACCTTTGTGGTCGGTCGAAGCATCTATCATTGAAGATAAACCCTCTGAGTCTGCACAAGATCAAATTCAATAGGTCAAGACAGCAGTCGACCCAGTCTTGTCTTCAGAAGGTCTACCTTCAAATGATATAGCCACCAAAGAGAATGAGAACGACACCATTCAAATTCTTCTTGTCAACACAGAATCCGATGAACATGGGGGCAATCTACCTGTTCCTTTACCGCAGGAAGGAAGTTCATCAGAGGTTTACCCGACCATTTATTCGGTCCCTCCTCCAAGCAACCTAGTCATTTCCTTCGATTGGAATCTACTAGGCAGACCCCATCTACCATTTAATGTACCATTCTAAATCATAGTACAAGCTTACAGAATGGCCATGGTCGGTACTATCATAGATGAAGGGGCTTTTGTGAGTATCCTTTCCTCAACTGCTTGGAAAGTGCTTGGTTCGCCATCGCTTCTGCCTGAGATTCGAAATTTGACAGGCTTCAACAAAGGAACCAGTCGACCGTTAGGGATCCTTCCAAGTTTGCCTATAACTTTGAGAAGGAAAACCATCTACCTAAACATAATGGTAGTCCAAGGACCTTTAGATTACAATATACTCCTTGGGCGTGACTACATTTATAGCATGGGAGCTATTGTTTCCTCACTCTTTCGAGTGATGTGTTTTCCGCATGAAGGCAGAGTGGTCCAGCTCGTATACCAACTTTCATTCCCCGGTTCACACATAGCTAATAGTCAAGTGCCATCCCTAACTGGTCTTTTTGTGCAAGG
>APFE030681056.1:59022-111619 GCA_000404065.3 Pinus taeda
ATGACACTTTCACTCCATCACCATGATTGAGTCGGGTTGGGTTATTCCGTTCACCAGTCATATCACCATTGGTCCACCGTACCATCCATTTTTGGGGTTAACGCTACCAATCCATCTCAGTGTCGCTGATATGTTCAAGAGAAGTTGGTCAGAGAATTCACCAACCCAGCTTATATCTCATCCGCTGTAATACCTTCACACTTCATTCTTTCATGACCGCCACGCTGAACCTTGTATCATCAGATCGTTTTCACCTCCACAAAATCGTTTGTTCTGTTTCATGTTGTAGATGTGGGATTCATTAAGGCCCTCCTATGACAGGTCACTTCTTGTCAACATCAGCTCATTATCCAAGAAGTTGACTTAGGAATAACCCTTTTAGTACTTTGAAGCTTGCATGCCTCAATGGCAAGTTTCTCACTTCCGGCGACAGGTTTACATCAATGGCCTTTGACCGGAAGATTTTTGCGTGGTGTTCAACATCGACTCATGTATTCGTACCACGTGAATTGTATTGCTGTACCTTGAGGGTCATCATCATTATCGGTGATTCCTCTCACGCTTGTTAACAACTTACATCATTGGCTGGTAATTAGGCCATGTCTTTCCATGTTCGATGTCAGAACATCCTTTCACATGGATCGACTTGTACTTCGGGAGAAGATTGAATGATTTTGAAGACCCCATATCTAGTTTCATCCATCCAGGCTGCGATATATTCACGAAAATAAAGACATCAAGTGTACATCATAGCTGCACAGATGATCATCCAAGCTAAGGGATGATGGCTCTACTAGAATCATCAGTCTGCCATATAGAGGGTTGTATGTCCAATGTACATGAAAATTAATTTATAAAGCTGAGCATGGGAATGCCCGCCTCAAATAGATCATCAAAATATTATGAAGATAATGTATTGTATTTTATCTTATTACAGGTCACCTTCTAGTTCGAAAAACCTCGGATCCTCATGATAAATCATTTCACTCGACATCAAAATATTTACGACCTCATGCTTTAGGGGAAACTGTTATAGACATATTTGGGCACTGCAACCCCAATCTCATATGTCCATAAACCAAGGGCTTCTAAGCCCCTAAAAGTGTTGTTACACACCCTAAAGGAACAAAGTCAGCTAATTACATCATCTCCTAGAAGTTCTCCCTGAAAAACTACTCAGAACTGGTCAAAACTGGACCATACAGACTACTCAGTGCTAAGGTTGTGATGCATCTCACTTACGACATGCAGAAGGTGTGATGGATATTGGCAAGTCCTTCTGTAGGGTGCGATAAGCGAGAGCAGACAAATGGCAGAGGCAGTTGGCTAGGTGGAAACCCATAGAATCTTCTAGAAACTACTCATTTGACACTTGCCTCTCTGAATTCGCCCAGGGATGAGTAAGAGATCATGAAATCTCCAAGTGGAACCAAGAACTATAAGAGAAATGAAACTAATCAAAAACCCAGAATCTGACTCACCCACCTACAAACATTTATATATGTATCTCTCAGCCTAGAGATACAGAGGCTGGAATTTTGCATCTTGTAAGGAAGTGCTATTGGTTTCTCTGTGAAACATCATAGTATTGGGTGATCTAGCTGTTCATGAGGTGAAGAGGGCCTTCACGTTGGGAGGATGGCGCTGGGTCAGATCAATGGGTTGTAATCCTCTCTTCTACTACTTCTATCAATAAAGCTATTTGAGTTTTCCTCCATATTCTTTTATATCTCTGAGTTTTGTATTGATATATGCATTTGTATGGTTAATATATATCTGATCCTATATTGTTTATGATTATAGATCTCTATGCTTTGATGGTATTATGCTGCTTTGACTCTACAGTGTTCTTTGAAGCGGGACTGGAAGGAGTGGCAAAGATCTGTCAAAGGGGAGAGGAAACAAGCAAGGAGCCAAGCGAAAGACTGAGGTTGGTACTCTCTGCTTCTCTCTCATCTATTTCTCATAAAGAAAAACGCAAGTGACTTTGGTTTGTTTGTTTCTAAGATAGCTATCCGTCTTAGTGGGACTAGCAGCTCTGAATGGACACTAGTTTTCCCGATAACAAATATGTTTCAAAAACAATGAGTCCTTTTGCAATTCTTTCATGACTTTTCCTGCCAAAAATGCTACTCCACTGAAACTACGCCTAATATTGAATGTTTCTCTCATGACTTATGCCATCTACCAACCTATCAAAGGATAAATATTCAAATGTGCACCTATTGCTACATAGACCCCCCTATTCAAAATTCACAGGACAGGGAGTCATCAAGCTTGGTCATTTTGAATGATACGTGAACCTCTGCTACTTTAGGATGATTACCCTGAATCTCGATTTCTTTTCCACCTAAAGATATGTTGTCGTTGCGACAAATACCCTCTAAAATTTTGTGTACACTAAAATTTTGGACCCTATTATGGATCTTACGATTGGTTGTTCCATAGTCACTTCTTGGTCAACTAATGCTTTGAGCTCCCTTCTTGGATCAGAAGTGTCGAATACACTTGCTCACACATGCTCAATCCATGACAAGTTCATGAGAGAATTATTTTACGCAATTTTGTACAATCATAACAAGTTCCATAAAGATTTTGCCTATACAATGTCTAATCCATGTCGACAGTCAATGCGCACTGACAAGAACAATTTATCACATTCTAGTAGCGTTCATACTTCCATTTCGGTGAGTTTTGCAAAATGTCGCCTTTGTGCACCTTTGTTTTCGTGAGTGTCGTTTTCATGTTTTTGGCTATCGCTTTCACTTGCCTTCACTCTAATTAGTGTCATTTTCATGTTATCTTTGCTCTTGCATGTGTTACTTTCACTTTCGTCCACATATAGCAAGAGTTGTTCACACTTTATCAATTAGCGGCTTTTCTCATGTCAGCTGTCACACAGTGTATGTATGCTCTTTCTAGGGGTTATCTTTGTGTGAATGAGTTGGTATAACCATGTAAACATCAGTTGTAATCATTCCCAAATTTTTACGCATTTTCGCACAAGTGTTGTAAAGGTTGTCGCAAAGTGTACCTTTACGTCGCACTTGTCGTAAAGTCGTCACAAAGTTTTCGCATTGAGGGAAATATGTTGTTAACATGTTCTAGATGATATATGTTGTTGTGTCATCAAAATGTTTCAAGTGTGTGATCACAGTCAAGTCATATCACTATTCACATCAGTCTCTTCGGTTCCACACTTAGCCAATTATCGAAAATTCCCCAACAACCTAGCCTCATCCGCCCTTCCTCAACTGCGCACTAAGCAGTTCCAGCCCTCAAGCTACATCCTTGTCCCATGACACTACACAATGCATAGTTCCAGCATCCTAGGACTGTTGTACTACACATTTCCAGTGCTCAAGCTTGACCTTGACTCCCCAAATTGCGCAATTCATCTTCCCAGCCTGGCCTCAATTGCGTACTGCGTGATCTCTAGCCTCAAGCTCATCCCTTGAGCTCCTGATCTACACAATTGTGCAATGGTCCAACCTCCTCTTCCTCCCAAAACCTTGCAGTTCTCCCAAGTGGTGCAAAACACTGCAACTAAGCTCACTGAGTCCAAAAACTACACAGTTTGTCTCCCAAGTCCTACCTGGACCGCGCACTTCGCAGTCTTAGAGTGCAGAAAATCCTATAGATTCATAAGCTCATGCAATATACTAAAGCACAAGATAAGAATATACTTCTATTTTCAACCAACGGAAGCCAATAGATTGATGAAAAAAATATGAACAAGAAGAAGATAAATGAATGGAACATAACAAAAGATGTATATGGGGAAATCCACTACTCAAAACCCTGCTATCTGTATTTCATATATCAGAAAATGGGTGAAGATACAAAGCAAAACCCTAGACTTTATGGTTGACTTAAAACTCTGAGTTGATTTCCGTATTAATATGCATTAATTATGAAGATGTTATACCTTATTCAAGGATCTGAATTAGCCTCAAGAACAAATTTAATTCAAACACAAATCAATCCATGGTTTGGAAAAAAATCGTTAATATCTGTGCGAATAAGCCACAAAGCCATGTCTTAATAAATCTGCATAAGTTCAAAAACAATTTGTCATTGCAAGGTTTAGACATGCCTTACCATAGAAGGAAAAAAAAATGAAATGAGCTAGCCTCAAAACTTCAATGAACTTCCTTAGAAACTAGCCCCAATCTCTCAGAAATTTCTTAAGAACTCCAACAAAGGATCAATAACAGAATATAGAAATTGTTTCATCCAAAATTCTCCCACATATTAGCATTTCTTTTAGCTGGGCATCCCTACTCCAAAGGGTCATAGATAAACTCAGAAATATTTATTTTGACCAATGATGAATCGAAGCCTTTGAGGTCAGATGAGTTCCTTTTTTATAGATCTTGAATGGGTTCCATATGAGGAAACTGACTTGAATTATTTAGAGGGAAAAACTTGAAATTCAACTTACAAATTTTGGATCGACTTAGAGTTTTGGAGGCAACCATTTCATTTCGTTTTTTGAACCCCACAACATATTTAATTTAACCCTTTAATGAAGTTCCTTCTTAACATCATGATTTGAGAAATATCTTAGCCAATGGTAACATACCACATCAACTACTTTTGGGGAGTTTGACCAAAGGAAAGGGGCATGAAATTTGATTGACCATATCTCCTATAATCGCGAGGAGTTACAAGACATGCAATATGTCATTGGAATCGACATGAAGAGGACCATTAATTTATGAAGGGTTCTAGAGAAACTTTACTAATATTTATCCTAAAAAATTTCAACAAGTGCAGCGAATCTAGGGCTTCTTGTCATTTGGAGGTTCAAATTAATGCAAACTAGACAAATATTAAGAGCGTTCAAGAAACGATGTTGGCATTAATGACAACACCATTCAACCATCTCCCCTTTTTTCATTAATGGAAACACACATACTCCCTCTGTGATCACTTCTCTGCCTGACAACACCATTCAACAATCTCCCCCTTTGTCATTGCTGGAAACACAGATACTCCCCTTGTGATCACAACTTCACCTGACTCCATGCCTCTAATCATCCTAACCTTATTTCTCTCCCCCTTTGACATTAATGGAAAAGGGTTACTCCCCCTAAAGAAATATCTTCCTCTAACTTCTTGCAAAATGCATATCTTACATTAATTACTTATCTCGTTATGAAATGTTATGATTTTCATGTCTTGCCACAACTGATTTATGTGTTAATATGTTTCAACAACAATGAGTCCTTTTGCAATTATGCCCATGAATTTTCCTGCCAAAAATGCTACTCCACTAAAACTACCCCTAATGTTGAATGTTTATATGACGACTTATGCCATCTACCAACCTAGCAAAGGAAAAATCTTCAAATGTGCACCTATTGCTACATAGACCCCGCTCTTCAAAATTCACAAGACAGGGAGTCATCAAGCTTGGTCATTTTGAATGATACGTGAACCTGTGCCACTTTAGGATGATCACCCTGAATCTCAATTTATTTTACACCTAAATATATGTTGTCGTTAAGACAAACACCCTCCAAAATTTTGCGTATACTCAAATTCTGGAGCCTACTTTGGATCTTGCGATCGATCGTTCCATAGTCACTTCTTGGTCAACTAATGCATTGAGCTCCATTCTTGGATCTGAAGTGTTGAAGTCACTTGCTCACACATGCTCAATCGAAAACAAGTTTATGAGATCATTCTTTTACACAAGCCTGGAAAATCATAGTACTTTCCATCAATATTGTGCCTATATGATGTCCAATCCATGTCGATAGTCAGTGCGCTTTGACAAGAACAATTTCTCACATTCTAGCTGTGTTTGTATTTCCATTTCGGTGAGTTTTGTAAAATGTCGCCTTTGCGCACCTTTGTTTTCATGAGTGTCATTTTCATGTTTTCGACTATCGCTTTCTCTTGCCTTCACCCTAATTAGTGTCTGTTATAGCTCCAAATATCACCCTTGGTATTTGTTATGCTTGGTTTATGTCCTAGGGCAACCCCTCCTTCCAGATTTGGTCCAAATATTTTAAAAACAATGTTTTAATCCCTGTACGCTACTTTGCCCTGTGATAAAAGCATGTACACGCGGGTTAGTCTATACCCAACCCGTGTATATGTGTTAAAACACTTAAAAAAATTAAATCTCCTTAATTATGGGCGGAGTTCACAGATTTTACCCGTTGATTACCTCCTAGTGCCCATGGCCCAACTGTTCCCAACTGTTTCCCAACTAAAAAACTAATATGGGAGAAGTATAAAAAGACTTCCATGGGAAGGCCTTAGGGAGGGGAGAAGAGACATAATTACTATATTGAGATTATCCCCCGATCATGTTTGAAGTATCCCTGTGCTTCAAGCATTTCCCCAAGTTCAGGAAACCCTTGTTTCCTTGAGTGTTGATATTCTCCCACTTGCTTGAGATATCATAGTTTTTGTTATGGAAGGAGGTTTTTGAAGAGTGGGACTTGATGGACCTGGAGGATGTTTCCACTTGGAGCCGGAAGAGGAAGACTCACATGAACTCTTTCCATGTTTATTATAGTTTTCTACAATAAAAAGAAACACTGTCTTGTTCCTGAGATCGACTTTGTTTATACATCAGATGTTATTGTTATGATCCATGTATGATTGATTATTTTGATGTATAACTAACCATTTACTTATATGATATAAAGTTGATTTCACTAAAATGCTTTATCTATATGCTGCTATGTGTATTCGAATTGGTTGATTTGCAGATTCGAAGATCATTAGGAGTTGCAGAGGGTTTGAACCCTGGCTGGAACTACCCAAACGAAGGACATCTGGGTATGTTCATCCTCGCATAGTTTGTTTATTTAAGTATGTTTCCTAAGTTGTATGCGTGTTTCTTGCTGTAGATTACTCTTGCTCTGTTGGGGTTCTAACCCAAAGCCCTAGGGGACTTATTCCCTTAACAGAATTGGTGACTCCACTGGGGATAACGATCTTGTTATTCCTAGTTTGGGTTGTTCAGTGTCAATCAGGGCTCAATTCTTGGTTTGCTTGTTGTGATAGTATTGCCTGCACCTGTAGGAACTCAGAATTCAAGTCTGATCTTTTTCATCAGGCCTCATTTTTTATTTTTCTTGTAAAACAAAATACACACACCTTTGTTTATTTACATAAGCGTACACACGCTTGTTTCTGTGAACTGAAGCCATGTATATGCGAGTTTCTTTTGCTAGAAGGCGTGTACATGCACCTGCGTAGGGACACAGTCGCATATACCATTTTTTTCATGCTATTTTCAAATATTTCTGCCTAGAAAGATTTGTTTCTTGGTTTGTGTGGTTTCTGAGTGGTCAATTCCTGTCTTTAGAATTTCATTATTCAGTGAGCTTACCATTTTGAATTGTCTCCTGCTTTGAAAAGTCTTGGCCTAGGTTTGCTTTAGAGTGAGTTTTATGATTTGTGTTTGAACACACAAGGCTTCTTATAGAGTTCCTTGATTGTTCTGGTCTTCTGGAACAACAGATTGTTTTCAATCTTTGTGTCAAACTTCATTATTGGTCTACTTACTTTGCTTCCTGTCATTTTTGTGGCCATACACTTTTTCTTGCTTTTCAAAAGTTTCTTGTTGATGATTTTGGAAGTGTGTCTTTCCTGATTTATTGATCAGTTTCTCAAAGCTCTTTTGCTGCTTTTGGATCGTTTAGAGCAAGTTGAAACACCTTTTTTGTTTAAGTTTTCATTCATGTTGATTTGGTAACTTACAAAGTTTCCTTGTGCTTTTCTTTCAATCTTTGAGTCTTTAGTGGTATTTTGAGTCCTTTTGAAAAGTTGTTTTCATTGCTTCTTGAAAAAGAAAAGTTCTTCAAAAACATTGTTTTTTCTTTCTTTTGCCGAATTTGATTTTGGTTTCTTTAGTTTTGTGAAAGTGAATTGTGATTTTTCAATATTTGCCTTGCTTACTTGAAGGAAAATTTGTATTTGAAACTTGCATTCTCTTCAAACATTTAAGTTGGCTTATTAAAAAGTTTTAAACAATTGCTTTCATCTCTTTCTAGAGTAATCTAGAATTTTGCGTTATCATGTACACCTTGCATTAGGGTAGTTTTGCATTATTAAAGCATCAATAGTCTTTTAGTTTTTGTGAGTGTGAAGTTTGCTATAAGAAAAGAAAAGGAAAAAAGTTTTTTCTTTATAGAAGTTTCTTAGAACCCAAGTAGAAGTTGCTTTTCATCGAAGAACAAACAAGTGCATTTCATACAAGTTAGTTTTTCATTAATTTCTTTTGCATCATAAAAACACCATCGATTTCATTTCCATATTGTCCCTTTGACTTAAAATAACAGCTTAAAATCAAGCGCTTAATAAAATAAACTAGAACTTTTTGTATTGTCAAACAGTATAAACCAACAAGTTTTATGTTTATTTAGGGCCTTGGATTAGGCGAGAGGAGAGTAAACTCTCCAAGGCCACTCTAAATTGTAAAACATAGAAGTTTGATTAAGGAGTGAAATCCAATAGCGTTAGGGAGACCAAGAAAGCTTCGTGACTGGGAGTTAAGCACGAGGGTTCGTGAAGATAAGGACGAGAGATACCCCCTCTCTTACTTGTCGGATCCTACCTCACGATTGTTCCGCCCAACTTCTGATACGAGTTGTTATCTTTAGTTGCCTACCCTAGGGATCTACACAGGTGGCTGCGGAGGGGAATCCCCTGGCACCTAAGGTTGATGTTGCATCACATTCAACGATACTTCTGGAGGGAACCCTTGCGAAACATGGGGGCATGCACCGGCAAAGGCTGTTGCCTAGAGGTCAGTGTAATTAACTCTGATACCTTCGCTAGTAGACCTGGGGTGTAATTACCCCAGTCTATTTTCGAAAGGCCCTCATTATTAAGTTTCTTGTATTTTGGTGTCTGGTCCTAATCCCCTGGAGTGAAAATACTTGGAAGTTGTTTGATTGCTGATTTCTTTAGGGATATTTTTAGTGAGTGTTATGTGCTCCTAGTTAGCTTGCTTTCAATTTTCTTGAGTATTTAAGTAGATCTTATAAAAATAATTCAAAGTGGTTGATTGACCACCTCAATAGTCTCGTAGACTTCGTGGGCTTTCACCTATGAGTCCAGAGCCTTCTCTTAGTGATACGAAAATGGGGCTCTTAGTCTTCTTGTCTACCTTACAAGAACCTCTCCCACTTCCAAAGCTTTAAATTTTCCCAAGTCTATTTGATCAACCAATGCAGAAATAAGAAATGCTTGACAATATGGGTGTATGCTTGTATTTGTTTTCCAGCTAATTATTTACTTTAAAATATGTTGTTTGTGCTGATATGGGAAGGTACTTAAACTGATATATAAATGCATATAACAGTAGTTAAAGCAAAAATAAAAACAAACACATAAGGCAACAATATAATATGGAGTTCACCCTGATATCTTGGGCTACGTCTCCTTGAGCTCTAATAAACTCGATTAAGCTCTTTGGGATTATGGCAATAGTTCTTTTACAAGTGCTACACTTAACTCCAGTGTTTTATATAGGAACATTGGGCTCAGAGCACCATCTTATCCCGCGTCTCTTGTAGCTCTTCGGCTTTCTAGCCCTGGCTCTTGCCTCTGGTTCTGGCTCTTGCTCTGGCTCTTGCTCTGGCTCTGGTTCTGGCTATCAATTCTCGCTTCTGACGCTCGCTCTGGCTTCTCTAAGCTCTTTCTCCCAGCATTTTACATGCCTCTGTGAGTCACTCGACTTCCAAGCAACTCCAACAGTAATATGCTACTGTCGATCAAGATCTTTGGCTTTTCCACTCGACCTCCAAGTGACTCCCCAGACTCTCTGCGCATTCAGTGTCTTCTTGCTGTTCTCTTTTTTTTTTGCCTGATATCCTTTATTCTCTGTCTGTTTGTGGCTCTTTGAACCATTCCATTCCCCGATTGTTCGTTTCCTCCCCCAGCTCTTCAGATCGCCTGCCTCTGTGCTAGAATTCCCCACTCTGCATCATCATCACTATAACGCTTCACATAGAGGTGGCCACTTGTCTCCTCATGAGCTGAGCCAACTCTTCCTCAAACGATTCGTTACTTCGATTACTCTGTGAAATGATTCATCTACCAACTCAGCGGTCCAATCGAAGTCCAACCTTTATGTGCCGAAGCTTATTTTCTCCGTCAAATCTGGTTTCCCATCAGGCCCAATCTCCACTGTTAGATCTAGGGCCTCCAGATCCTATGGTTATCACTTTTATTGCAAGGTTGACTTGCTCGGATGTTAGCTCGCGATGAGGGCGGTTTTCTCTCTCATCCACCGGACACGCGTCAATCACTGTATGGCATCGCTGGGTCCTCTGACAATTTCGCTTACCACCCAAAACACTTCCGATATTCCACCGGTTTTGGAGTGTGGTTTTGGAGCGTGGGACCCGCCTGTCATTTTAGCGCTTTTCCCACAATTTCTTGGCTTTCCTTAAGACCAAGCACTCAGGGCTTTACCATTTTTAGGGGTTTTTCCCAGCGATGCACGATTAGAAACAACCTCCATTTCTTGGTTTGAGCATCCCAATTGCTAGTTTGTGCCACTACGCAGTCTCCATGGGCCTCGGTCAGCGTAATTTGACCGAAGGTCCTCGTTGCTCCGTGCTGACCATAAATTGTCACTATTTAGAGGTTATTTCTGATAGACTTTGACATCCACAAGGCTTTAAACCTCAGTATGAGTTTTTACAGGGTTCGGGTAGCTTTAAGAGAGTTTAAGGATCCAAATTTAGATCACGCCTTCCCACTAAAAGAACTTTTGGCTCACCAAAAGATTGATATACTGATCTGAGCAGTAAATGAGAGTAACAACACCCTTTTCTTTCAGCCTCCCTGCACTTGCCTTCACATAGTGCCTCTAACCCAAAATCTTTGACCACTTCCCTTCTAGGATGGGTTGGTCGTCTCAGGAAGAACTGTTTTCCTCTTTGACTTCATGTAGAACTTCTGCTGTGAAGTTTACAGAAGGTAGTTTGAACTTCTTTGCCTTGATCCTTGATCCAAGGTGGCTCAAACAAATGTGAAGTAAATTTGCTCCACAAAAATTTCATTTGTACCTGTTTGAAAAGCTACCAACAATAACTGTTAACAACAGTAGGCACACAGAAAACAACTGCATGGACTAACTCCTGCTTCAACAAAGAAACAAATTTCACATCTTGTGAACCCTTCCATGTCTTATATCTGCATAAAAATGATTGACTAGATAACAAGCCAATAAAACATGCCTTTACAACAAATGACCCTTCAAGTCAAGCATGTAGGAAAAAGACCTTTAGGACTCTTTTCTAGAAGATGAAACACTTCATCATTATCTCCATTTTGGAGTCCAAGTTGACTTCTCCCAAGCCAACATTACATGCATCTCATGCTCATGCATGCATTCCATCTATCAACTTTCGCTTAAGTACACTATAATTTTGAATCTGAAATGAACATATTGTTGCAGCAATAAATTGAGTTTCCTACTCAATTTCTTTCTATTTACCATTTGGTAAGATCCTGCAACTTGCATTTATTCCACAAAGAAATGCAAACATATGCATCAATAGACATGCAACCTTAATTGGATAAGACTTATAACCATTTCTTACCAATCCATTTCAAAGGTCCCTCCTTTGTTTGCACATCAACATCAATATGTGAATCATCTTAAACCACATCAATCATGGAATCTTTATTTCCATCCCTGCCATTTTCTTTTTCCACCTTCTCCTTCAGCTTTGGTGGAAGCAATGCTGAATTCAAAGTCCAACACCTTTCAGCAAGATGCCCTTGCTTATGGCAATAAGTGCCACACATGTGCATCCTTTTGATAACATGATTTGCCTTTCCCTGTGGAACTTTGGCTGCTTGCTTCTTTTCCTTCAAAAGTTTCCTGTATGTGGCCATCCTCTTCCAACATCTAGAAAACCACAAAAGGAACATGCAATTTCTTTTTCCATGCTTTACAAAATCAAAAGGAATGTTTTTAGAACCAGATTTATACCTGCCTCTTTCACCTTTATTGCCTTCATGAGGAGGTGAATCAAATGAAGAAGTGGTTCCCTTTGGAATACCATCACTTTCTTCAAGTCTGTCAGAGTTTCCACAACTCTCTGGTTCAAGTGTGTGCTTTTGAACATTTACATCATGCAAATGATGTCTCGAGCTATTGGATTCCTCCTGAATACAATCCTCACACTTCTGAGGTAGAGGACCTGCAATGAAACTCCTTTTTGGAACTGTTTCAATGGTCTTCATGGAAGCTTTGGAATTCTCTCCATAAGACTGTCCATAGCCAAGACCCAAATACTTAGGCCTTTCCTCAACCATTATTGGCTCGACAATACCTTGTGCATGTTTGCCCAATCGTTTTCCTTCATAGCCCATCTTGGACATTAGCTTGGAACCTATGACTTTGGTATGTTTTTCAAGAGAACCAATATAATCATTATTAGAAGAATTTGAAGACAAACAGGAATGGTTTACCTCTTCTTCAAGCTGATACTTGGCCAAGGCTTCTTTTGCAACAAAGAGTTGTGACTCCAACTCATGCATCCTTTTCATGTTCATATTTGCAATATGAAGTTGCCTCTCCATTCCCTGCAATTTGCCAGAAAGCATCTGCTTCTCTTCCTCCACAAAATTCAGCTGCTCTCTCAGTATGCTGCTCTTCCTTCCATCCTCATACATTTCTCTCACCATATCCATCATGGTGGACATGTATTGCTTCATGTCTCCATTAAAGGAACTTGTTAAGAAATAATATTTTAAGGACTCACTTGTAGAAGTTGTCATTATGCAAATGAACAAAAGAATTTCAAACAAGATTATTAAAGAGCTTATCCAGTAACCTCTTGCAACAACCTTTTGTGCTTCAAGGATTGCCCTGAGGTCCTTTGGGATAGAAGAATGCCTTCAGCTCTTCTCCCTTCTTGTCCTTCCTGGATTGAGCTATCAATATCTTTCCCTTCACCTCTACAAACTCAAGCAATAGTCAGTCTGCAACCAAGCATATAATCAATGAGGCAATCAATCCTTGACTGTCAAAACACCTTTCAGACAAGCAATCTTTGCCCTGCCAATCAAGCATTCTGTTACAACCATCTTTGAAGGTGGGGTTAATCAATCTTAAGCTCTGATTCCACCTGATTTGAAAATGGGACTCTTAGGCTTCTTGTCTAACTTACAAGAACCTCTCCCACTTCCAAAGCTTTAAATTTTCCCAAGTCTATTTGATCAACCAATGTGGAAATAAGAAATGCTTGACAATATGGGTGTATGCTTGTATTTGTTTTCCAACTAATTATTTACTTTAAAATCTGTTGTTTGTTTTGATATGGGAAGGTACTTAAACTGATATATAAATGCATATAACAGTAGTTAAAGCACCAGTAAAAACAAACATATAAGGCAACAATATAATATGGAGTTCACCCTGATATCTTGGGTTACGTATCCTTGAGCCCTAATCAACTCGATTAGGCTCTCTGTGATTATGGAAATAGTTATTTTACAAGTGCTACACTTAACTCCAATGTTTTATACAGGAAAATTGGGTTCAGAACACCATCTTATCCCTTGTCTCTTGAAGCTCTTTGGATTTCTAGCCCTGTGATCCGAATGCAAAATGGCATGAACCCATGGTACTCATCCACCCATATTATTCATCGACCCATGGAATTTACCCATGGTATTGTAAATGGCATCCGCTCGTGGTATTGTAAAATCCACCCATGGTATTAATTCACCCATGGAATTGACCTGTATTGTAACTGAAAAATATTATAAGTAACAAGTCACATTTTGTAAAAGGACAGATTGTCCACCACAATGTAGCCTTTATAGTTATTATCAATTTTAATAAAATTTTTCTTTGTGGTTTTGTTTATTGGGCATTCTCCTTTGGAAATTCAATTTTTTAGATCTTGGGGGTCTCTCCCCCAAGATCCATTTCAATTTTTTAGATCTTGGGGGCCTCCCCCTAAGATCCGGATCACCCTGGCTCTTGGCTGTGGCTGTGGTTCTTGCTCTGGCTGTGGCTCTGACTCTAGCTCTGGCTCTGTGGCTCCAGCTCTAGTTTTGGCTCTAAGCAACTCACAGAGGCATGTAAAAGGCTGGGAGAAAGAGCTTAGAGAAGCCAGAGCCAAGAGCCAGAGCCAGAGCCAGAAGTGAGATGTTGCTGTCGATCAAGCTCTCTAGCTTTTCCACTTGACCTCCGAGTGACTCCTCAGACTTTGTGAATTTAGCGTCTTCTCGCTATTTGCTTTTTTTTTTTTTCTTTCTCATCTCCTTTACTCTCTGTCTGTTCATGGCTCTTTGAACCATTCCATTCCCCGACTGTTCGTTTCCTCTCCCAGCTCTTCAGATCGCCTGCCTCTATGCTGGAATTCCCTGCTCTGCGTCATCATGACTGTAACGCTTCACATAGAGGTGGCCACTTGTCTCCTCATGAGCTAAGCCAACTCTTCCCCAAATGGTTCATTACTTCGGTTACTCTGTGAAATGATTCATCCGCCAACTCAACGGTCCAATTGGAGTTCAACCTTTATGTGCCAAAGCTTATTTTCTCCATCGAATCCAGTTTCCCATTGGGTGAAATCTTCGCCGTTAGATCTGGGCCCTCCAGATCCTACGGTTATCGCTCTTATCATGTGGTTGACTTGCTTGGACATTAGCCCGTGATGAGGGCAGTTTTCTCTCTCATTCACCGGACACGTGTCAATCACTGTATGGCATCGCTGGGTCCTCTGACAATTATGCTTACTGCCCAAAACACTTTCGATATTCCACCGATTTCAGAGAGTGGGACCCACCTATCATTTCAGCGCTTTTCCCACGGTTTCTTGGCTTTCCTTATGATCGAGCAGTCAGGGGCTTTGCTTCGTGCTGACCATAAAATCGTCACTATTCAAAGGTTATTTCCAATAGGCTTTAACATCCATAAGGCTTTAAACCTCGGTATGAGTTTTTACAGGGTTCGGGTACCTTTAAGAGAGTTTAATTATCCAAATTTGGATCACCTAGAAGGCGTAGAAGCAATTATGCCAGTGGTTTTCAACCAGTGGCAGCAGGCACATCGAAGATTGATCCTCCACTTGGGGGCATTAGTTCACAAGATAGACCTGGTACTACTACAGAGTTAGAGAGGAACACACTAGTTCTTTCTCAAGTACTCTTCCAGTCGGAAGATAGTATTGAAGTGGAAGAGCTCTTAGATTCGGTTGCAGCTCCAAATTCTCCTCTCCCTCTTGATCATCTAGAAGTATTATTATACCTTGGAAATCCAACTCACAGGCCTTCAATCCCAGGTTCACATATATTTATCCCTTCGATGACCACTGCTGGAAGCATGGAATCCACTACGAGTGCTACGAGTATGCAGACTCCCATGTCAGTGCAAGGGGGAGGAACTATTTCCATCCCTTCTACATCCTTATTTGGGTCTACTGCAAGAACATCCTTATTTGGGTCTACTTCCATTCCATCGACGAGTGGAAGTTCTCAAGCTAATGCATCCAGTTTTGGATTCTTCCCTTTTGGAATGCACTCTCAAGGTATTCCTTCAGTTCCATTAAATGTACCATTAACCGCCTCCATGTCGATGATGAGTGTATTGACTTCTTTTCAGGGTTTCCCATTTGGAAGTGGTCATCTACCACATTCCAATCTGACAGTAGGGTCTATGCCTTTTCCTTTCACATGTCATGGTAGTAATCCTTTTCAGAGTTGGAAAAACTCTGCGGTTAGTGGGATAGGAACTGGGAATCAATTTTTTGGCCCACAAGGGAATGTGCCGTATTCCTCAGTCAATTCATTTCAAAGTTTTCCACCCTTAGCTAATGCTTGGAACCCTTACCAGGGGCTGTCAGCTCCTTACAATAATTCTTTAGGGGGAAACTTTACCGGTTACGAAGGTTTTCTTGCTGGAGTTGGTCAAACTCCCAATTTTACTGGACCACAAGGGTCACCTTTTGGTTCAGTAGGTTCTACCAGTTACTTTGGGCAAACTGGTGCCTTTCAAAATCCATGTCATTCTTTTCATACTTTTGGAAACCCCGCCCAATCTGGGTGGAATCCCCAAGGTTGTCCACAATTTCCTTTTCTGGCCACGCTTAATCTTCCAGACTTGACTAAGCTGACGAACGATCCAATTAGATACAATCCAGCTTGGTCTTCGGTCCCAACCAAACTTCCATTGGATATTACAAAATTCGAAGGGAAGAGTGGTGAAGACCCAGGCGACCATGTAACCACGTTCCATTTATGGTGTTCATCTAACTCCTTGATCGCTGATTTGATTAGTTTGAGATTATTTCAGCGCACTTTAACAGGGAATGCGGCTAAGTGGTATATAGAGTTTCCAGGGGGCACCTTTACGTCTTTCGCCGATTTGGCTAACATTTTCTTAAACCATGTTCAGTTTCCTGTCCGCTATGAAGTCGGGACTGAGCTTCTGGCCAATTTTCATCAGGACATGGCTACTCACATTTCAGATCATATCCAGGAATGGAGACAGAGAAAGAGCCTCATCAAAGCCAAAATTCCACTTGAATTTTGTCTCGAATGGTTTTTAAAATCATTACAACCCAAGATCTCCAAGGATGTTTCAATGTCTGATGTTTATTCAGAAGATCAGGCTATCTTTCGTGCCCAACAGTTAGAACTGATATATTCTCAGTCTGGGACTCTTCAAAAAATCTTGCTTGATGCTCCTAGATCTACGGTTGATATAGCTAAACTAAAGCCAAGTCCCTATGTTGATGTATAGTTGGATCGATTGATGCAAATGCGATGAACCTTTTGAACCAATTGCAGCAGTTGTCTCTACAAACTACTTCTTCCAATCAGGCTGCACCGTCTACTCCTTCGCCTTCCCAACCTTCTTCCATAAACGCCATTCAGGCTTCTAACCCCAAAGGAAATCAAAATTCCGATGGGAAGAAGAAGGGACGAGGTAAAAAGAAGAACCAGGATGGGAAGGGTAATGCGAACAATCCTGAAAACGGTGCTGGTGAGGGTGGAAAAGAGTCTAAGAAGAAAGTTAAATTTCCATGCAAGTTATGCAGTGGAGATCATTTGACTCATCTCTGCCCAAAAATTCAAGATGCTCAACACTTGTTAGTGTAGCAAGGGTCTTCTAGCTCCCAAGATATCTTAACTAACCCTTTCCCCCAAGGGTAGCATTTACTTGTTGGCGCAAACTCAAAATCCTGGTACCTCTGCTGGGGGCAACCAGGAAGGAGACAATTCCTCAAATGTTTTCATGATGAGTTCTAATGTCAATGTGGCTACACAGTCATGGGATTATGGTGAAGCAGAAACATCTAAGGATAAATCTATTCTCAGAACTATGGATCCACTTCATATTGAGTGACCCTTTGTTGAGTCTATACCTCGGATACTGAAAAGTTCCACCAAGTGCGCGACTATTAACCCTAATGCTAGGGCAGCCCAGAACTACTCCATTGTAGAAGATCTGGCTCAAAGTCCTTGTGCTATGTTTGCTTTAGAGGTACTCCAGTCATGTCCTACTTAACAAATTTTCCTTGCTTTCAGCGATCGGGGCAGTTGATCCAAACAATTCTTTAGTGCTCACTTTTGATATGCTCAATGTCAAAAATAGACTTCCTCATCATATGGCTTTTCAAATAAAGTCTACTTACTGGAAAACTAATATTTTTTGAACAGTTATAAATGAGGGAGCTTCCACATGTGTAATGTCTATGTCATGTTGGAAGGCCATTGGATCACCTTCAGATGTTCCTTCACCCACTCTCTTAACAACATTTGACAAACATTCTCACAGGTCACATGGGATTATCCTAGCTTTTCCTATATGTGTTGGAGGAAAGGTTGTTAATGTCGAAGTAGAAATCATTGATGCCAACCTCGATTACAATCTCCTCATGATTTATGAAATGGATGCCGTAGTTTTGACTTTGTTTCGTGTCCTTTGTTTTCCTCATGAGGGGAGAATTGTTAAAGTTGATCAATTGGATTATTCTCTAGTTGACCCTCATGCAACTTCGGATTCTACTGTTTCCGTTGGTGGATAACCCCTGTCAACCTATTGAGAATATAGGAGTTGGGATGTATTCTTCATTGATGGGTACATGTGATCTTCCCACTCCTATAGCTAGAATCAATGCCATTTCGTCCTCCAAAGAGTCTTCACGGGAAGAGTTCTTTCGGAACCATTATTTCTCAGACCCTTGGACCTTGCCTTCACCTACAACCACATTAAATGAAGGAAAAGTAGGTGGAATGGCATTCCTTATGTCTACAGTAGAGCTTAGATATCATTCTATCATTAACTTTGCAGATGACCATCCTACTCCTTTTCAGAGGAAGAGTTAGATGGTGATGTGGCTCCAGCTTGGACCCTTGACTCTACTTCTATTGTGGATTGCTTAGATATGGTTTTACGATCTGAGGAAGCAATATTAGAAGCAATGAAAGGTGTAGATCGACTGTGGGGAGATTTACACCATTGTTCATATTTTCTTCCCCCATTGCAAGAAGTCGAATCCAAGTTCTCCAATCTGCTTACTAGTGATATTTGTACGGTTTCAAACCCTTTGGCTCCAGCACACACATGTGCCAAAGGTCATATGTCGGTCATTTAAAAAACCGGACCGATAAACATCTCTAGGAACCCTAATGTCATAGAAAATGTCTTCATTGGAGCCAAGTGTTCCCCTGAAGAGGTTCAAATTTACACCGACCTCTTTAAAGAATTTCAAGATGTATTCACTTGGTCTTATCAAGAAATTCCTAGTATTGATCCATCCATCGTTCAACATGAGATCAAGACGTATGAAAACGCTAGGCCGATTCATCAGAAGCTTTGGCCGATTAACCCTAGGAAAGCAACAACTATTAAATATGAAGTAGAAAAGCTGCTCAAGGTGGGTTTCATATAACCCATTCCTCTAACGGATTGGGTTTCTAATCCAATCCCAGCTGATAAAAAACAAGGAACGATTCAAGTGTGCATTTACTTTAGGGATTTGAACAAATCTTGTCCGAAAGATAATTACCCCACACTGTTTATTGATCAGATAGTTGATGAATGTGTGGGTAATGAGATTTTCTCCTTCATGGATGGATTCTCTGGTTATAATCAAATATCTATTCATCCAGAAGACTAGCGTAAGACAACTTTCATTTTTCCCTGGGTTACCTTTGCATATAAAAAGATGCCTTTTGGTCTTAAAAACACTGGAGCTACATTTCAGCGAGCCATGTCTTACGATTTCCATGACATCAAGCATGTCATCGAAGCATACTTGGATGATTTAGCTGCTTGTTCTCGAAAGAGAACCGATCATCCTAGTCACCTTCGGTTAGTTTTTGAGAGATGTCAATTTTACAAGATCCGGTTGAATCCAAATAAGTACGTTTTCGCAGTTACATCTGTTCGGTTGTTAGGGTTCATTGTATCAACTGAAGGGATTCAAGTTGACCCCTTCAAGGTTGAGGCAATAATTCAGTTGCCTCCCCTGTCTTCCATCCGACAACTTCAAAGTCTTCAGGGGAAGGCAAATTTATTGAGATGGTTTATAGAAAACTATGCTGAGATAACTAAAGGATTTATGCATTTGCTGAGGAAAGGAGTTCCATTTTTATGGGACGACTTTGTGCAATGATATTTTGATGCCTTGAAGTAGGCGTTAATCTCTACCCTACTTTTGAGTCCACCGAATAGAGATTTCCTTTTATATCTTTTAGCCGTAGAATCAACCATAGGTATGGTTTTGGTTCAGGAAGATGATGCTCTCACAAAGCATGTGATTTAGTACTTGAGTCGAGGCTTGGTAGGTCCTAAACTACGGTATTCTCCGGTTGAGAAATTGGCTTTGGCAGCTGTCCATGCTGTTCAGCGGCTTCGTCATTATATTTTGCTACGCAAAACATTTGTCTTAGCAGTAGTAAATCCTTTCCAATTTTTCTTCAGTAGGTGAGTGATTGGGGGCAAATACAATCGATGGATTGTTATTATACAATAATTCGATCTCAAGTTCTTGTCAACCAAGTCTAAGAAATCATTGGTTTTTGCGGAATTAATTTCAGAGCTACCTTGTGAAAGAGATATTGTTTATGAGGAAAGTTTCCTAGTTGAACATCTATTCCTCATCTCTTCACAATATCCTTGGTATGGAGATATCATCATTTATCTCCAGATTTTGAATTTCCCTCCTGCTTCCTCCAGGGATGAACGTAAAAAATTACGTCATCTGGCTAAGAACTATGTCATCATTGGTGATACATTATATCGCCGGGGGTTGATTCAATCCTTAGGCATTGTTTAACCTTAGAGGAAGCATAGTCTGTGCTTAATGATTAGCATAGTGGAGCTTGTGGTGGTCATCTTTCAGGGCTTGCTACAACCCAGAAAATCTTGCCTGCCAGCTACTTTTGGCCTTCGATTTTCAAAGATTGTATTGAAGCGGTCAAACATTGCCACCCTTGTCAAGTCTATACTCGGAAGATGTGCACGCATCCAACTCCTCTTTTCCCTGTTATCACTGTTGGTCCTTTTACAAAGTGGGGTATTGACTTTACTACTTGTAATTCGCCTTCAGCGGCGAATCACAAGTACATTATAGTGGTCATAGACTACTTCACGAAGTGGTCTGAGGCCATGCCTACTTATAAAAACGATAGTGAGACAGTGACATTGTTCCTCTTCAATCAGATTATTTCACATTTTGGTATCCCAAGAGAGATTGTCACTGATCACATAAGTCATTTCTAGAACCAACTGATGATTGAATTGGCTCTTAATTTGGGCTTCCGGTAGGAGGATTCATCTCCAGATTATCCTCAGGCCAATGGGAAAGTCGAAGCCATGAATAAGTCCGTCAAGATGATCCTGCAAAGGACAATTGACAAAAATCGCTCCAATTGGCATATCATGTTGTATCCAGCTCTCTGGGCATACTAAACCCGGGAAGGTAAACTTAGAAGTGCCACCTATAGGTCTAGAAAGATTTCTAATTTGTTTGAAATCTACTGGTTCTCTTACAAGAACACTTTCGTCAAGATCCCTTCCAACAACTAAACAAACTAGAGAGATTCCTAATTTGCCTGAGATCTATTGGTTCTCTTGCAAGGACACATTCATCAATATCTCTTCCAACAACTAAACAAACCTAGATCTAACATTCGTCAAGATCCTATGGTTCTCTTACAAGAACACATGAATTTTAGGGTCCCCTCCAATATTAGAACATCTAACAAAAACTTAAAAGCTGAAATGAAATAAAAACATAAATTAAATTATACCTAAAATAAGCATGCAAGTGAGGCCATGGGGGCCCTCCATAACTCCACAAGCACACCACTTCAGAGGAGACTCAAATGTAGAAGTAACAAAATCAAAGTATGATTCTTTATTTCAAAATATCCATCATGATATACAAACTCTAAGATTACAAATGGAACTCTAAAATTACAAATGGAGGAGATTGTACTCCTATTTATACAATCGGATGAGATAACAAGCTCATAATGATGATCCACTAATCTCTCTTTAGTTCCATACATCTCTCAACCATCTAAACACATAACCCCCTTTTGTCCTTGATCTTCTCCATGAGGTTTATCTTATCAAATTCGAATTTGATCATTCAAGGCCACATAAAGGTGTCATGGAAGCTTCCTTTGTACCCACACATGTCACAAAACAATCCACTTTCCATATATGAAGTAAAATATATTATTTTCTAATATTTAATCAAGGATTTCTCTTAAAAATGCTTAAAAATAAATAATATTTGGAAGATATAAATGAGACCCATTAATGATGAACAATAGGGAAAATGAGTGACATGGTAGTGAATAATGGTGATATAATGGAAGCATAGGTGAAAAATGTATGGAAATGAGTGATATTTATATGACATTTTGAAGCCCAACATACCCCTAACTGAAGCTCTTGCATGTCCTCATGCAAGCTACTACAATGACTTATTTGATTTGATTCTTAGATGAGCTTCCTTTGATTTAATTACAAGATGTTTGGTTCTTGTGTAACAACCATCTTTCAATCATGGACTTCCTTTTAACTTTGCACATATTTTAATAAATTTTATTTTTGCAAAGCATTTGCATCTTTTAATGATTGGTTCTTGTGTTACAATCATTATTTACTTTGTTGAGATCTGTTTTTAGTGATTGGTTCTTGTGTTACAATCATTATTTACTTTGTTGAGATCTATCATTTTTAAGAAGTCATTTAATATGCTCATCATTTTGTAGTAGTTTTTATTGTGGGAAGACTATGTGGGCTAAGATGTAATATGAATGAGAGAAAGAGATGAAGTGTGCAATTCTCCCCCCCCAATTGATGGTTTTTGACATTTTTTAATGAGAAAGGGAATAGTTGAAATAGTGGAATATTTTCCAAATAATCATCATTTTAGCATCTAAAAATAATTTCAAGATTAAAGGTTAGAAAAAATCATACCTTACTTACCTAAGGAAGTGGATGAATCATGCATGTTTAGCTGCTACAATTCTGATCTGAAGCTTCTTCTGCAAGTTGTGGATGAAAGATGGATTTTTTGTATTGTTGTATCTGCTACTGGATCTTCTATTGGATAGTTTGATGAATCTGATGAGTTTCCTGAATATGGCTGAAAATGTATAAGGATTAGAAGGTATATAAAACATAGAATTTACATCCCCCCTGCCTTATTTATTGACTTGTCCTCAAGTCATGACAAATTGAAAAACAATGAAAGGAAATTTGCTTCATCTGTTTCAAAATATGGGTCTTCAAGTCTTCAACGCTCGATGGCACAAATATTACTATGTGAATAAATGTGCCGGTGTCGAACATAGCAAGAAGTTGTTGACTTAGTGGCCATTAATGAATGCCACTAGCCAACATAAGAGCTCCCACCATTGATTCCAATGGGAGTCAAGATGCCTAACACATCTTTGTAGGTACGAATAAATTTATTATGGTCGAGTCACCTACAAGATCCAATGAACAAGGGATATTAATGTACTCCCATTGTTCATTGGAAAGAGTACTTGCCATTAAGGCATGCAAGCCTCTAGGTGTTTTTATAAAGATAATTAGACTCTAGGACTTTGACTTAATGATATGCATAGAAGCAGGGTTTTATTGGTGGAAATGAAAGGGAATGGTAATGACAAGGAAAATGACAATAAGCTTGTAAGGAATGGATGAAAGGAAATGCATGGTGTATGAATAAGAACTCTTGCTGTAAAAAATGGATATGGAAATGTCATGGTTTATGGATTTATAATTGGTGGAATTCAAAATCTTTTTCAAAAAGGGAGGTGCAAGGTAGTGGTAGTGGAGATGGATTTGTCTTTAGAATTTTTCATGAATTTAGTCTTTGGAAGACCAATTGTCATCACAATGTAATCTCCTTAATGATCACTTGATTGTCTTGTAACCTGTAAAAAAACTTGGCAAAAAGAAATCATAAGTGTGTTCAAGAAGAAATGTGCATTTCCTTCATGATTCTTACGCAAAAATTTCATACCAAATAAAACAGATTTAAGAAAAATCAAAGTGTTGAAATTAACTCAATTCATGACATTAGTATCAATCCAAAAAAAATAACCATGAATATTAATACTTCCTGTTTGTGTCAGATAACTCATGAAATGTGATCGACAAAAATCTTGGCATTAGAAAAATCTGTTATGTTCTACATATTAGTATGTCACATAAAAGCATTCAACAGAAAGCTGTTATGAGTTTAATGCCAACTTGAAACTATCGTAACAAGATAATCATCATCTATAGAATCCTCCAAATGTTTAATAAATCGATTTTCGAAATTGGTTTCCAAGTATTCCGTTATTTATTTTCAAATCGTGCGTGAATTTTGTGGAAAGTGTTTTTTTTTTTGCACCTGTACCAACCAATTTCTGTAATTCTCATGATTCTCTCAATTTGCATACCACCAAAGTTTTGTTTTATGCCATTATTCCCCCTTTAAATCTTTCAAACAATATCTGTCACAAAAAAACATAACAATTTTTTATTTGTATTTTTTTTTTTTTTAAATTTTTAAAAACATAACAATAACAATCATAACCTAATATTATAAAACAATACATTAATACAATCATATATTATAACATAACAAATTACAATTAAAATTACATAACAAACATAACAACAATTATATACAACAAATTACAATTATATCAACATATCAACATATTAATACAATTAATATATTAATTTACAATCATAACAAACATTAACTATATTTAGAACTAAAAATATATAATTAAATACAAAAGTAAATGAAATCAAAATCAAATCAAAAGAAAAGAAAAACAAATGCAAAAGAAAACGCAAAGCATGGAATTGAAGGCATATGGAATACATCGAGTGTTCTTATCCTGTGCGTCCAGTTTCGTTAAGCTTCTGCGAGTTGCGTCCCTGAGTAGGTATTTGGTGCAATCCCTAAAATCCCTCATCTCTCCAAGGTCTGGACAAGAACTTCACATAAAACCTGATCTGGTAGGTGCAAAGAATCATGCTTGAGGCACTCTGGGCAAGCGTCACAACAAACGTTCGCGTTTAGCAAAAAATGGCCGTCCCAAAAAGAGTGGATGTTGTGGCAAAGGCACTTGGGGAGGATTATTCGATACTGATGGGGATTTACACGTTCACTTGGGCCATAAAACATACTGCTCGGAGGTTGTGAGCTGAAAAATACTTCTTGGCATGTTGTAATCTTAGAGTTGATTGTCAAGAGATCAAAGCCATGTTGAATAGCTCAGG
Source organism: Pinus taeda (assembly GCA_000404065.3). NCBI lineage: Eukaryota > Viridiplantae > Streptophyta > Pinopsida > Pinales > Pinaceae > Pinus > Pinus taeda. The sequence goes on from APFE030681056.1 coordinate 83,783, forward strand.
TGCACCATCAAAATGAAGCAGAGTGGAATCCCATATGAACAGGAAGACACTGTTTCTATCCTCGTTTCACATTATCACGTGCGCAGTTGTGGGAGTAGGCATGGGTTTTTGGTTGCATCGCCATAAGGATGAGATTTTGTTATGCATTACCAGAAGACACAACAATTTTGACACATTGTTTTGAATCACGTTTTGTGATCAAACCAAAACAAATCAGGAAAAACAAGGACATGGGTTTTTTTCAGAATGAAATGAATTTCATAACTTAGAAATTGTTTCCTTCAATTCCTAATGGTTTGAGATGAAATTTTGGTTCTTTGGGACCTTGTTTTGGTATCTGCGTGAAAAAAATGATTTTTTTTTTTTTTTTTTTTTTTTTTTTTTTTTTTTTTAATTAAATCCATAGACTGTTACGGATTTTGCTGGCAGTGAAGGTTGTGGCTTGCTGAATGAGGATGAAGAGACTTCTCAGGTAAAAGGGTGTGGGCACAATTACTGTGTATCATGCATCCTTTGATGGGCTTCTTACATGGACAATCCTTGGTGTCCTCAATGCAAGCACCTTTTCTCCTCGTTGTATGTGTACAGAGCACTAGATGGGAGCATGCACGATTACATGCTTGAATAAACCATATGCTTGCTGTTGCGAGCATCATGGTTTGAGCTTTTTCCACCCCAGGATACATATGATGAACAAGCTGATTACCCATACGAAGATGAGATTGACGAGGAATATTCTTGGAGTGCAGTGAGAGATCTGGTGACAGTCACTGAAAATGAAGAATATATTTCTACAAGAGAAGTTTTTTTTTTTTATTATGACTCAAACTATGGGTAGCAGATCTGCAATTGAATTTCCAGCAATATTTTTTTATTATTTTTTAAAAATAATTCAATAGATTTTTTGATCTTCCTAATCGCTCGTAGTGCGGAAGAGAGCATACTAATTTCTTGAATTAATTTTATTTTTGCAGGTTAGCGTGGATGGATAATAAACACAATTAAGATATGTGATCAAACCTCGCATTATCTATACTCTTTCTGCAATGTCACGGGGGAGTTTATACTCTCATAAGACAAAGCTTTCGGATAATCAAGCTCTTGGCTTAACCGTGATACAGAAACAAGATATAGAAATGCGATGATGAAGCAGCTCTTACTGTGCCACTGAATTTATTCATTTATTCATGATGATTTATTATTATTTTTTATTTTTGAAAATAAGACTAAAAACTTCTAATGAGAATGACTTCTAATGAGATCTCATTTTTATTTTTCTAATCTATTCTACCTATCTTTCTTGAAAGATTTATTTATTTCCTAGGTAAAAGAATGCTTCCATTGAAGCCACCTACAGACTAAGAATTTGAAAATTCTCACATCAAGATTTAAAAATTTTACCTTATGATTTGCAAGTATGTGAGTAACTTGTCTTAGAGTTGACTCAAGGTTATTTTCCTTGCTCTCCAAGAAGTACTTGTTCAACATTGTAAAATTCTTCATCCGTAGATGGATTAGTGAGAAATGGGGGGTTTAAAATAAAAACTAATTTAAATTAACTATGTGTGAAAATAAAAATGCTCCAACCTTTGAACTCCTTTATGAACCTGCTGTCACCAAGTTCCACAAATTAGTCCATAAAACAAATGCATAAAATAATTACTAAATCCTTCTAGTTGCACTTCCTCAACAACAACGCCAAAATGTTTGGTCTAAAATGCGGATGCAAATCAGAGTTCAATTAATGTCAACCCGGGAAGGTAAACTTAGAAGTGCCACCTATAGGTCTAGAAAGATTTCTAATTTGTCAGAAATCTATTGGTTCTCTCACAAGAACACTTTCGTCAAGATCTATTCCAACAACTAAACAAACTAGAGAGATTCCTAATTTGTTCGAGATCTATTGGTTCTCTTACAAGAACACAATCGTCAATATCTCTTCCAACAACTAAACAAACCTAGATCTAAAATTCGTTAAGATCCTATGGTTCTCTTACAAGAACACACGAATTTTAGGATCCCCCCCAATATTAGAACATCTAGCAAAAACTTAAAAGCTGAAATGAAATGAAAACATAGATTAAATTATAACTAAAATAAGCATGCAAGTGAGGCCATCGGGACCCTCCATAACTCCACAAGCACACCACTTCAGAGGAGACTCAAATTTAGAAGTAACAAAATAAAGTATGATTCTTTATTTCAAAATCGCCATCATGATATACAAACTCTAAGATTACAAATGGAACTCTAAAATTACAAATGGAGGAGATTGTACTCCTATTTATACAATGGGATGAGACAACAAACTCATAATGATGATCCACTAATCTCTCTTTAGTTCCATACATCTCTCAACCATCTCAACACATAACCCCCTTTTGTCCTTGATCTTCTCCATGAGATCATGATCTTCTCCATGAGGCTTATCTAATCAAATTCGAATTTGATCATTCAAGGCCACATAAAGGTGTCATGGAAGCTTCCTTTGTACCTACACATGTCACAAAAACAATCCGCTTTCCATATATGAAGTAAAATATATTATTTTCTAATATTTAATCAAGGATTTCTCTTAAAAATGCTTAAAAATAAATAATATTTGGAAGATATAAATGAGACCCATTAATGATGAACAATAGGGAAAATGAGGTGACATGGTAGTGAATAATGGTGACATAATGGAAGCATAGGTGAAAAATGTATGGAAATGAGTGATATTTATATGACATTTTGAAGCCCAAGATACCCCACAACTGAAGCTGTTGCATGTCCTCATGCAAACTACTACAATGACTTATTTGATTTGATTCTTAGATGAGCTTCCTTTGATTGAATTACAAGATGTTTGGTTCTTGTGTAACAACCATCTTTCAATCACGAAATTCCTTTTAACTTTGCACATCTTTTAATAAATCTTATTTTTGTATAGCATTTGCATCTTTTAATGATTGGTTTTTGTGTTACAATCATTATTTACTTTGTTGAGATCTTTTTTTAATGATTGGTTCTTGTGTTACAATCATTATTTACTTTGTTGAGATCTATCATTTTTAAGAAGTCATTTAATATGCTCATCATTTTGTAGTAGTTTTTATTGTGGGAAGACTATGTGGGTTAAGATGTAATATGATTGAGAGAAAGAAATGAAGTGTGCAATCGCAACCCCCCCCAATTGATGGTTTTTGGCAATTTTTAATGAGAAAGGGAATAGTGAAATAGTGGAATATTTTCCAAATATCATCATTTTAGCCTCTAAAAAGAATTTCAAGATTAAAGGTTAGAAAGCATCATACCTTACTTACCTAAAGAAGTGGATGAATCATGCATGTTCAACTGCTACAATTCTAATATGAAGCTTCTTCTGCAAGTTGTGGATGAAAGATGGATTTGTATTGTTGTATCTGCTACTGGATCTTCTATTGGATAGTTTGATGAATCTGATGAGTTTGCTAAATATGGTTGAAAATGTATAAGGCTTGGAAGGTATATAAAATATATAAGTTACATCCCCCCTGCCTTATTTATTGACTTGTCCTCAAGTCATGACAAATTGAAAAACAATGAAAGGAAATTTGCTTCATCTGTTTCAAAATATGGGTCTTCAAGTCTTCAACGCTCGATGGCACAAATATTACTATGTGAATAAATGTGCCAATGTCGAACATAGCAAGAAGTTGTTGACTTAGTGGCCATTAATGAATGCCACTAGCCAACACAAGAGCTCCCACCATTGATTCCAATGGGAGTCAAGATGCCTAACACATCTTTGTAGGTACGAATAAATTTTTTGTGGTCGAGTCACCTACAAGATCCAATGAACAAGGGATATTAATGTACTCCCATTGTTCATTGGCAAGAGTACTTGCCATTAAGGCATGCAAGCCTCTAGGTGTTTTTATAAAGATAATTTGATTCTAGGACTTTGACTTAATGATATACATAGAAGCAGGGTTTTATTGGTGGAAATGAAAAGGAATGGTAATGACAAGGAAAATGACAATAAGCTTGTAAGGAATGGATGAAAGGAAATGCATGGTGTATGAATAAGAACTCTTGCTGTTAAAAATGGATATGGAAATGTCATGGTTTATGGATTTATAATTGGTGGAATTCAAAATCTTTTTTCAAAAAGGGAGGTGCAAGGTAGTGGCTGTGGAGATGGATTTGCCTTTAGAATTTTTCATGAATTTAGTCTTTGGAAGACCAATTGTCGTCATAATGTAATCTCCTTAATGACTTGATTGTCTTGTAGCCTGTAAAAAAACTTAGCAGAAAGAAACCATAAGTGTGTTTAAGAAGAAATGCGCATTTCCTTCATGATTCTTACGCAAAAATTTCATACCAAATAAAACAGATTTAAGAAAAATCAAAGTGTTGAAATTAACTCAATTCATGATATTAGTATCAATAAAAAAAATAACCATGAATAGTAATATTTCCTGTTTGTGTCAAATAACTCATGAAATGTGCTTGGCAAGAATCTTGGCATTAGAAAAATTTGTTGTGTTCTGCATATTAGTATGTCACTTAAAAGCATTCAACAGAAAGATGTTATGAGTTTAATGCCAACTTGAAACTATCGTAACAAGATAATCATCATCTATAGAATCCTCCAAATGTTTAATAAATCGATTTTCGAAATTTGTTTCCAAGTATTCCATTATTTATTTTCAAATCGTGCGTGAATTTTGTGGAAAGTGGTTTTTTATTATTATTGTTATTATTATTTTTTTTTTTTTTAACTTTGCACCTGTACTAACCAATTTCTGTAATTCTCATGATTCTCTCACTTTGCATACCACCAAAGTTTTGTTTTTTTCCAATATCCCCCTTTAAATCTTTCAAACAATAACTGTCGCAAAAAAACATAACAATTTTTTATTTGTATTTTTATTTTTATTTTTAAAAACATAACAATAACAATCATAACCTAATATTATAAAACAATATATTAATACAATCATATATTATAACATAACAAATTACAATTAAAATTACATAACAAACATAACAACAATTATATACAGCAAATTACAAATAACAAATTACATCTATAACATTTAATACAATTATATCAACATATTAATATATTAATACAATTAATATATTAATTTACAATCATAACAAACATTAACTATATTTAGAACTAAAAATATATAATTAAATACAAAAGTAAATGCAAATCAAAATCAAATCAAAAGAAAAGCAAAACAAATGCAAAAGAAAACGCAAAGCATGGAATTAAAGGCATATGGAATACATCGAGTGTTCTTATCCTGTGCGTCCAATTTCATTAATCTCTTTCGTTAAGCTTCTACGAGTTGCGTCCCTGAGCAGGTATTTGGTGCAATCCCTAAAATTCCTCATCTCTCCAAGGTCTGGACAAGAACTTCACATAAAACCTGAGCTGGTAGGTGCAAATAATCATGCTGGAGGCACTGTGGGCATGTGTCACAACAAACGTTCGCGTTTAGCCAAAAATGGTCGTCCCAAATAGAGTGGATGTTGTGGCAAAGGCACTTGGGGAGGATTATTCGATACTGATGGGGATTTACACGTTCACTTGGGCCATCAAACATACTGCTCGAAGGTTGTGAGCTGAAAAATACTTCTTGGCATGTTGTAATCTTAGAGTTGATTGTCAAGAGATCAAAGCCATGTTGAATAGCTCAGGTGCACCATCAAAATGAAGCAGAGTGGAATCCCATATGAACAGGGAGACACTGTTTCTATCCTCGTTTCACATTATCATGTGTGTAGTTGTGGGAGTAGGCATGGGTTTTTGGTTGCACCGCCATAAGGATTGTGATTTTGTTATGCATTACTAGAAGATGCAACAGTTTTGACACATCGTTTTGAATCACGTTTTGTGATCAAACTAAAACAAATTACGAAAATCGAAGACATGGGTTTTTTTTAGAACGAAATGAATTTCATAACTTAGAAATTGTTTCCTTGGATTCCTAACGTTTGAGAGGAAATTTTGGTTCTTTGGGACCTTGTTTTGGTATCTGCGTGAAAAAAACGATTTTTTTTTTTTTTTTTTTTTTTTTTTTAATTAAATCCATAGACTGTTACGGATTTTGCTGGCAGTGAAGGTTGTGGCTTGTTGAATGAGGATGAAGGGACTGCTCAGGTAAAAGGGTGTGGGCACAATTACTGTGTATCATGCATCCTTTGATGGGCTTCTTACATGGACAATCCTTGGTGTCCTCAATGCAAGCATCGTTTCTCCTCACTGTATGTGTACAGAGCACTAGATGGGAGCATGCACGATTACATGCTTGAAGAAACCATATGCCTGCTGTTGCGATCATCATGGTTTGAGCTTTTTCCACCCCAGGAGACAGATGATGAACAAGATGATTACCCATACGAAGATGAGATTGATGAGGAATATTCTTGGAGTGTAGTGAGAGATCTGGTGGCAGTCACTGAAAATGAAGAATATATTTCTACAAGAGAAGATTTTTTTTATTATGACTCAAACTATGGGTAGCAGATCTGCAATTAAATTTCCAGCAAGGTTTTTTTATTATTTTTTAAAAATAATTCAATAGATTTTTTGATCTTCCTAATCGCTCGTAGCGTGGAAGAGAGCATACTAATTTCTTGAATTAATTTTATTTCTGCAGGTTAGCGTGGATGGATAATAAACACAATTAAGATATGTGATCAAACCTCACATTATCTATACTCTTTCTGTAATGTCGCAGGGGCGTTTATACTCTCGTAAGACAAAGATTTCCGATAATCAAGCTCCTGGCTTACCCATGATACAGAAACAAGATATAGAAATGCAATGATGAAGCAGCTCTTACTGTGCCACTGAATTTATTCATTTATTCATGATGATTTATTATTATTTTTTATTTTTGAAAATAAGACTAAAAACTTCTAATGAGAATGACTTCTAATGAGATCTCATTTTTATTTTTCTAATCTATTCTACCTATCTTGCTTGAAAGATTTATTTATTTCCTAGGTAAAAGAATGCTTCCACTGAAGCCACCTACGGACTAAGAATTTGAAAATTCTCACGTCAAGATTTAAAATTTTTACCTTATGATTTGCAAGTATGCGAGTAACTTTTCTTAGAGTTGGCTCAAGATTATTTTCCTTTCTCTCCAAGAAGTACTTGTTCAACATTGTCAAATTCTTCATCTGTAGATGGATTAGTGAGAAATGGGGGGTTTAAAATAAAAACTAAATTTAAATTAACTATGTGCAAATATAAAAATGCTCCAAAATTTGAACTCCTTTATGAACCTTCTGTCACCAAGTTCCACAAATTAGTCCATAAAAACAAATGCATAAAATAATTACTAAATCCTTCTAGTTGCACTTCCCCGGCAACAACGCCAAAATGTTTGGTCTAAAATGTGGATGCAAATCAGAGTTCAATTAATGTCAACCCGGGAAGGTAAACTTAGAAGTGCCACCTATAGGTCTAGAAAGATTTCTAATTTGTCTGAAATCTGTTGGTTCTCTTACAGGAACACTTTCGTCAAGATCTCTTCCAACAACTAAACAAACTAGAGAGATTCCTAATTTGTTCGAGATCTATTGGTTCTCTTACAAGAACACATTCGTCAAGATCTCTTCCAACAACTAAAAAAACATAGATCTAACATTCGTTAAGATCCTATGGTTCTCTTACAAGAACACATTAATTTTAGGATCCCCTCCAATATTATAACATCTAACAAAAACTTAAAAGCTGAAATGAAATAAAAACATAAATTAAATTATACCTAAAATAAGCATGCAAGTGAGGCCATGGGGGCCCTCCATAACTCCACAAGCACACCACTTCAAAGGAGACTCAAATTTAGAAGCAACAAAATCAAAGTATGATTCTTCATTTCAAAATCTCCATCATGATATACAAATTCTAAGATTACAAATGGAACTCTAAAATTACAAATGGAGGAGATTGTACTCCTATTTATACAATGGGATGAGATAACAAACTCATAATGATGATCCACTAATCTCTCTTTAGTTCCATACATCTCTCAACCATCTAAACACATAACCCCCTTTTGTCCTTGATTTTCCCATGAGGCTTATCTTATCAAATTCGAATTTGATCATTCAAGGCCACATAAAGGTGTCATGGAAGCTTCCTTTGTACATACACATGTCACAAAAACAATCCACTTTCCATATATGAAGTAAAATATATTATTTTCTAATATTTAATCAAGGATTTCTCTTAAAAATGCTTAAAAATAAATAGTATTTGGAAGATATAAATGAGACCCATTAATGATGAACAATAGGGAAAATGAAGTGACATGGTAGTGAATAATGGTGATATAATGGAAGCATAGGTGAAAAATGTATGGTAAACTTAGAAGTACCACCTATAGGTCTAGAAAGATTTCTAATTTGTCTGAGATCTATTGGTTCTCTTACAAGAACACGTTCGACAAGATCTCTTCCAATAACTCCACAAGCACACACTTCAAAGGAGACTCAAATGTAGAAGTAACCAAATCAAAGTATGATTCTTTATTTCAAAATCTCCATCATGATATATGAACCAACTTTAAGATTACAAACTATAAGATTACAAATGGAACTCTAAAATTACAAATGGAGGAGATTGTACTCCTATTTATACAATGGGATGAGATAAAAAAACTCATAATGATGATCCACTTATCTCTCTTTAGTTCCATACGTCTCTCAACCATCTAAACACATAACCCCCTTTTTTGCTTGATCTTCTCCATGAGGCTTATCTTATCAAATTCGAATTTGATCATTCAAGGCCACATAAAGGTGTCATGGAAGCTTCCTTTGTACCTACACATGTCATAGGAACAATCCACTTTCCATATATGAAGTAAAATATATTATTTTCTAATATTTATTCAAGGATTTCTCTTAAAAAATGCTTAAAAATAAATAATATTTGGAAGATATAAATGAGACCTATTAATGATGAATAATAGGGAAAATGAAATGACATGGTAGTGAATAATAGTGATTTAATGGAAGCATAAGTGAAAAATGTATGGTAATGAGTGATATTTGTATGAAAATTTGAAGCCCAACATATATCATAAAATTTCCCGTGTGTACATAAAGTGTTTCAAAAATAATATACAAAATCGGTACTAAATGCCCATAATCATGTCCAGTCTATCTATTGACCCGGCTCAGGATGAGCAGCTAAGAAAGTGACCACTGCATTGGCCACACGCCAAAGGATGCGAACCAAGTCTCGTGGTACTCCTACCATGCAACATTGCATCTCCTCAAGTAGGTCTTCTATGGCCACCATCCATACCTGGTGAGTCAACCTCACCAAGTTTCTTTGGACTGCATATAAGACCCTCTTTGTCTCAGCAACCGCCTCTTTGGCACCTCTTCCATGATGCCTGTGCCATGGAAATCCGCCTGGTCTTACCGAACCCACATCTGGAACATGATCATTATGTCAGTATTTTAATTCCATCAAAAATATCTCTAAGTTCATTGTCATATTTAAAAAACACAAAAAATCTTAAAAATTGATAAAAACTTAAAAAATGGTCACCTATCTCTCCCCATGCTGCATTTGGTGGCATCACTAAGTCCAGATATCCTCTAAAATCCATGCCAGCATAGGGATATTCATCCACAATGATGATTTGTTGTTTCTGTTATCACCCCAAGAAACTCTCCTAGGTTGTAGCTCAGAGATGCCCGGGAACATATAAATTTAACTTATCTACAAGAATCGAAAGGGAAAAGGTCATGGTACTTTATGGTGATATCCAATCCCAATTTCTCCATGATGGCCTTAGGCATGAGATTATGAAAGGCTCCGGAATCAAACATAGCATTGTGTAACACATAATCATGCACCTTAAGGCTGATGTAAAAAGGAGCTACATCATTATCTTGAGACTGACCTTCCAATGCTGGACCAAAAATCAACTCAGGTTGATCGTCCTCCACATTTACCATCTCAGATAATGGATCTAAATTCAAAATTTTAGACACCTAACCTATATAGCTAGTGCTCTTCATCAGCTCAGTTAAAGGAATAGGTACTTTTAACTTGGCAATTTCATTTTCTAAGTTAAAAACTGAAGTTTTGTCTTTCCTTTCAGTTTTTTCCTTTGATGCATTTAGTTGATTGGATCTTTCATTTACTGATGGCATTTTGCTGGTACTAGAATTAGCTGTGTCTCTTCCCTTTTTCTGCACAATAGGATGATCATTCTTTGCCGCTGTTGTCTCCTTCCTTTTCTGAATTGGATTTATGGGCACATCTCTACTTATGAGTGAACATTGTCGCTGCTGAGCTGTCAAAAGCATTCATGTACCCTCTCTGATATTCATCAGACTCTTCTTCAAGAAATGTTTCATTGGATAAGATGAAATTTTCGTCCCTTTGTATAGCTGAGTTCTCAGAATACTCCTCATCTTCAGTGATGAAAATTGGCATATGATCAGGTGTAAATAAATGATTCTCCTCTCCAATTACATTCTCCTCCTCATCTGATTCTGGATCATGTAAAAAATTCTGTTGTAAGGGTGTCTTCACCTGCTGCTGTGCTGTATGGTCTTGTGCTCGTTGCTCTCTTTGCTTAATTCTAAATTGTGGTTGCTTCTGACCACGGAAGTTCATATTCCTGACTTGTGGTTCAGGCTTGTCAATGGTCAATCTGTCAAACATATTCTCCATCTTATGGAGCACTTGATCTGAAGTGGAAACCTCTTCCTTTATTGTTACCTTCTTTTCAGCCTTTGTTGTAGCTCTCTTGGCAAGTAGATTAGCTTCAATGCTAACTTCAATTTTCTGCATGTCTTCCAAAGTGGTCAGATCTCTTTCTCTTAATTGATAGGACATATTAGGGTTGAAACCATCAGGAAAATTAATCAAATCCAGCCCCATAGGTGGCTTTATATGATCAGGAATTGCATTGTAAACATAATTGAATCGAATACAATAATCTTGAACAAACTCACCAACATTCCACTTGATGTTCTCATATTTGGAAAGGATCTGAAGAGGATTCTTCTTGACTTTCCAGTGATCCAAGAATTGTCTCTGAAGATTAATCAATGTAATGACACTTGTAGCCGGCAAAGCTCTGAACCACTTCCTCACTTCACCACCAAAGGTTTGTACAAATAGTCTCATTGTCACATTTTCTGCATCAATCTCATGAAGGTCGGAGAAATCTGTCATCCTATCCACATGTTTCTGAGCTGTAAGACCGTGAGGAATGCCATCAAACAATGGATTTTTTCTTTGATAATCGGTGGGCATGTCATCCAAATTTTGAGGCAGCACAAGGGGTGAAAATCGAGCAACCATCGCTCTTGGTGGATTTGCAATCAGTCTTGGGGATGTAGGGGGAGTGGGTGTAGCTGACGTATGGGGTGTATGAGGTGTGGATGGAGGTGAAGAAATTTTGGATGTTTGAGGGGTAGAAGGAGTAGACGGAGGTGACACCACTGCAGATTTTTTATCAGAGATAGAAGGCTGCACGGGAATGGTTGGAATGAAGGGAGTTTCGGTGGGAATTTTGGAGCTAGATGCAATCGCGGAGGACCCAAGGGTTGTAGATGTAGATTCTAAGAAATCAACGATGTTTGAAACCACAATTGAAGTTTGGAGTTGTTTGAAGATATAATCGTCAATTGATTTATTGGCCTTTTCAGATTCTAGATCTTTTACAAAATTTGGATTTAGGACAGTAGAAGGAACAACACTTTTTGAGCTGGTCTCAAACAGTGATAGAGCAAAATGCTCATCAAACTCGAGATCTTCAAGATACTCAAAAACCACATGACATGAACGAGATCGAAACACCAGAATTACAGAACTCTCTCGGCAAAGGATTGTTGGAATGAGATTGGGATTTTCGTACACAAGAGCTGGATTGGGATTAGGATTCGCTCTGGTATATCTTCTGGAAGCCAATGTGTTATTATTTCCAAGAAATCAAATGGACATTATCAACTTGTTCAGCCTGAACATTATCAAATTGTTCAACCTACGAAATTATAAGCTTATCATCCCAATGTTTAGAATTATGAGATGTACTGGGGCAATTTGTAAGCCATATGTTCTATTTATAAGACTAGACCAAAGATTGATTGAAGTAGCTTTTATTTACTTGTGCTAATGCAAAGCAAAAGCATTTCAAAGGCTACCTGGCTAATCTTCAGGCTTCGTCTGTAGTTTATTAAATGAAGAACACTAACAAACAAACAATTTCTTTCCCAGTATGGTCGCCACTGTGTTAGTGCATAAATCTACCTCAAGTTGAGAAAGGTAGGATGTAGGATAACATCAAACCACGCTTAACCTGGTAGCTAGCCCTACCAGGTCGGGAGAGGGCTCTCTCCTTGTCAATATGAGCAAAATATGATCAATGAGGCTTGAGATGACTTGAATGAAGACTGATTTTAGGCTAGGTATGTGTGTAAAAGGGTTTGATTGAGTTTGATGATGTTTGTTGGCTCAAATGGAAAGACAGATTTTGGGTCTGGGGAATGAGGCTCAGTTCTGCAGAGATCTCAATGGGGCAAGGTAGGAAATTGATTTGATACTTCAGATTTGAATGAAATGGAGAGCTTTAGACAGATGAGGAGTTGAAGAGGGCAAGAAAACCTCAAGGATCCTCTTCAAATAGTTGAAAACATAGATAACTAAGCAAACCCTAGGTAGAGCACTGCAATTTCAATGGATTCTACCTTTATCCTTGTTTGTTTTAGTTAAGATGAAATAAGAGAGAGAATGGCATACATAAAACACAAGTAAACTTACATTTACAGAAGGAAACACAATATCAAAGCAAGATGCCACATGAATCCCATAGAGTGCTGCAAACCCTAGTCTATTCCTTAGCCAAAACCACTGAAATGTGTATAAAATGAAGCTCCAAGCTTTCTCAAAAGTCCAACCATGCTAATGACTGAAAAATCACAAGATATAGACAAACCATAACTCATCCTAGCCTCTAGGGGTCGAACTCATAAGTTTAGGAGTTTTTCCAACTAATTCTAAACTGAGAACTAAAAATTAGGCAGTCGAACAGCTTGCCTCTAGAAACTAGGGAACTGATTCATTCAGTTGCAAACTACTTTTTGATAGATGAATCTACCTCCATGAGTGAAAATTTGACATAATTACATCAAGATCCATAAATTTACATTAGATTACATCATAAGTTTGACATTAAGAAAAAGAAAAGTCAAACTGTTTAAAAACTAGGCGAAAAACAGAGTATTCTTGGTCAAACTGACTAAATTTCCCCAATGTGCCGCACTGATTTCCCTATGCGTAGCGCCTGTTTGCAGCCACTTTTGGAGGTCTCCACGATGTCCAAATCTGTTCCAAGTGTTCTTGTTGGAAAGGTTTGCCTGTCTACTTTCCAGAACAAGTGGAATTTTTTAATTTGGCCTCCATTTTCCCCTCCAAAGCTCAGTTTTCCCAACACTACTTCATGTGTGTCCAAATAGGGGCAAAGAGGTCATTTTTGGGGTGTTTTTGACCCTTTTGGGGGCTCAAAACTTGTAAAAATTTCTTGGCCATTGGTGAGCATGCATATTTCTCCATGACAAATCCAAAAATGCTAAGTTTTCCTCATTTGGAGGCCTCCATCAAAAGCGAGCGCCAAGTGGCGCGGCGCATTGGGTAGAAAAACCTGTGTTTTGGCCCAAAAATTCCAAAAATGCAAAAAGTGTCCCAAATTTTTTGAAATTTGGGCTGAGTGTTCTCCATCAAATGTTGTGTTGGCCCAAGGAAGTCTCAGACAATATTTGAAGTCTATCTTTCTCCTTTCGCCTCCTCGATGCCCTCTTCAATTTTGCTTTCAAGCTTCTGATTCTTGCCTTGCAACTTTTATTTCTCGCCATGTAATGGTAGGCCATATGCCCCAACATTGTTTTATCTCTGTTAGCCTTCTCTAGCAACCTTTCTAAGTGGATTTTCACTCTCTCAAGCCAAGATTCTCGATCAGCATTGATTTCTTTCTCAAGTGATGTGAGTTTCACTTTCCTCCTCTTGGTAGCTTAACAATTTTCTCGTATGTTTTGCAGCTCCATAATGGTTTGCTGATACTCTAGCTACTTGTTTCTTTGTTCTAGGTACTTTATTATCCACTTAGCTCTTTCTAAGTTTAGGGACAAAGCATTGATGTCCGCCTGTTGCTCTTGGATGACTTCCTTGAGTTTTGAGCTTTGTGGGCCCAAATCAGTGTCATCATCCTGAATGAGAATGAAATCGGTCTCCTGCTCACCTGAAGGCCCCTCATCATGTAATGGCCTCTTTCCCTTGTCCTAAACTTGCTGTGCTGATGAAGGAAGCGAGACCCATTCTACCCTAGGTGGAGATAATACTTGCTTTGCTGCTGCAAATAACCTTCTAGTGTCCTTTTGATAGGTGACAAACACCGGCACACTAGGCGTCTGTGTCTCATGACCCTCCTGCTGATGTGAAGGTCCACCTATTTCATGAAAAGATTTTGGAGGTACCTGAGGTGTCGTGAAGAATTCATGAGAAATGAAATCCTCCCACGAGATGTCCTGTAAACCAAGCTGATGCATGACCACAATTTTGATGAGTGTAAAATGATATATACTATTAAACTACTGCTGAGGAGTTTTCTTTTGCACTAGGGTGGTCATCTTCTCAATATTTTGGTACATGAAGTAGGGGAGATTCATCATTCTCACCCTAGTAAAGTGTATCAACAATCTGATATGATAGGCATATAGGCGAGAAAACCGGCCCTCACAGCTGAAATACTTAATTATGAGTTTCATCAAGGGAGCATATGAGTCTTTCAGGTACTGAAAGGGAAAAACTCTGCGAAGTTGTCTCAAATAACCGGGCTTGATTTATGGCTCATAAAGTTCCCTATCAATTTACTTCCTTTTATTCCACCGCTCTCCGACATTAGGAATGTCGGTTGCTAGAGAAATAGACTCCGGTGACAAGGTGAATGTCACACCAGCTAGAGTGGTTTGGCCATTATGTAGATGAAGAACAAACAACCTGGCCAACTCATGATGATACTGGACTCTAGCAACCATCTCACAGAACTGATAACAGGATTGGTGTTGGAAATATGTGATAGCAAGAAGGCAGGCCTGCAACTCGGCAAGTGAAGTAGGCTCCTCTCGTATATGTTTGCCACCCTTGTGAGGTCTCCTTGGTGCATGCATTTCTGTAGGAGAGTCACTGTGTGTCTCTTCATCTCGGTCATAGGAAGGATCAGACTCCATGTTTGCTAATGTGTGAGTTTTATTGATGAGTATGAAGATATTTATGGTGTTTTTATTTTTCTGCCACCAAGGGTAAGAATGTATGAGGGACTATGGAGGGAGAGGATATGAGGGGTTTTGGGAATATTATGACAAGTTTTTTTGGGAAATGGGGGTTTAGGGAATAGTATGTAAGCTTAGGGACAACAATTAGGGTTTGGGGATTTTGTAGTTAGGGTTTGGGAAAATGGGAATTGGGAATAGGGGTGAATGATTTTTAGGAATATGGGATTTAAGGAATGAGTGGATAAAACTGAAAAATAAATGGAGGAGTCAAAGAGTAAGGGAGTGATGGAATAGACTTGGTAGCAAAAAAATAAATACAAACCCTAGGAAATTTTTTTTGAGCAAAATTGCAAAGAGGTAGGGTTTGAGATTTTACACATTAGACCACCATAAATTCTAAGAAAAACTCTTTCACTAGCAAGGGAAGAACCCTAGACTTACTTGCACACCATAGGATTGAGCAAATTTGGAAATTTGAGGGAGTTTATGGTGAAATCGGGTTTGCAGCTCTATGCGCCGCACCACAAACCCAACGTGCCGCACCCTTTATATGTGCCGCGCCAGTGTATCTTTTACACTGTGAAGGGCGGCCCAACACGCCGCGCCTTCTCTATGCACCGCACCTCTCACCTAATGCGCCGCGCCCTTTAACCTTGCACAGTTTTGCTTCAAACTTGCTTCCTTTCTCCAACACAACCTTCTCTTGCTCAATATTTCTTCTTTGAATGCAAATGAGCTCTTTGAACATGACCAATGAGTTATATACAAGAGATTTTGATTTTTCACTCATAAAACCCACTTTATAATGTTTGCATTGTGACTTATTTTTTTCAACTCTGTTTTTGGGCAGTTTACTTTATTTGTGCCTTTGATGAACTGAATGATTTGATTTTTGTTTGCCTTGCAGGGGATGGAGCTGCCGGAGCTTGGCAAGGTGACCAGGGTTGCCACTGAAGTTATTTACATATGAAAGAACTAGAATTACATGAAATTTATACATAAAAACCTAAAATACTATGTTTTTCCTCAAAACAGGGTTTTGAGGAAAAATACATTTTTGAGCATGTGATGATGAAATTTATTGGTACTGGGACTTTATTCAACCTCCTCATGGGCCTGCTGATGGTTATTGAACATATTGAGGCCTTTTTAACGAAACTCTAGACCTAATGAAACTGAAACCCTAAAAATGACCCTTGCAAATTTAAGAACAAAAAATGATTGCAGATGATCTTGACGAATGT
The DNA here is from genome assembly GCA_000404065.3 of Pinus taeda. Lineage (NCBI taxonomy): Eukaryota > Viridiplantae > Streptophyta > Pinopsida > Pinales > Pinaceae > Pinus > Pinus taeda. The sequence continues at coordinate 100,318 of APFE030681056.1, forward strand.
AAATGGGCCAGCAGGTAAAGGGCATGAGGGAAATTTACAACTAGCCACTACTGTTAGATGATCCCTGATCCTAATGGAATGCAGCTAACTGGGTGAGACACCTAATATGCAATGCAGCAAGAGAATTTGATCACTGAGAAAGGGATGAAGATACTGACACTAACAGGGAGTAACCCTTTACCATTGATATCAAAGGGGGAGAGAAATCAGGTTAGGATTATCAGAGGCATGGAGTTAGGTGAAGCTGTGATCGCAAGGGGAGTATTTGTGTTGCCATCAATGACAAAGGGGGAGATTATTGAATGGTGTTGGCAGGAAGAGAAGTGATCGCAGGGGGGGCATGTGTGTTGACATCAATGAAAAAGGGGGAGATTGTTGAATGGTGTTGTCATTGATGCCAACATTGGTTCTTGAACACTCTTAATATTTGTCTAGTTTGCATTAATTTTAAGCTCTAAATGACAAGAAGCCCTAGATTCCCTGCACCTGTTGAAGTTTTTGAGGATAAACATCAGTAAAGTTTCTCTAGAACCCTTCATCAATTAATGCTCCTCGTCATGTCGATTCCAATTATATACTGCATGTCTTGTAACTCCTCATGGTTGAGGAGATATGGTCAATCAAATTTCAGTGCCCCTTACTTGTGGTCAAAATCCCCAAAAGGAGAGGATGTGGTATTTTATCATTGGCTGGGATATTGCTCAAATCATGATGCTAAGAATGACCTTCATTAAAGGGTTAAATAAAATATGTTGTGGGGTTGAAAAAACAAATTGAAATAACTCCCTCCAAAAGTGTAAGTCGGTCCAAAATTTTTAATTTGAATTCCAAGTTTTTTCCTCTAAATCATTCAAGTTGATTGTCTCAAATGGAACCCATTCAAGATCTATAAAAGGAGCACTTGTCTCTCCTCAAAGGCTTTGATTCATCATTAGTAAAAATAAATATTTCTGAGTTTATCTAAGACCCTTTGGAGTAGTCATGCCCAGCAAAAATAAATGCTAATATGTGGGAGAATTTTGGATGAAATAATTTCTATCTTCTATTATTAATCCTTTGTTGGAGTTATTAAGCAATTCCTGAGAGATTGGGGCTATTTTATAAGGAATTTCATTGATGTTTTGAGGCTAGCTCATTTCATTTTTTTACCCTCTATGGTAGGGCATGTCTGAACCTTGTAATGGTTGATTGTTTATGCATTTATGTGGATTTATTGAAACATGAATTTGTGGCTTATTCGCACAAATATTAAGGATTTTTTTTCTAGACCATGGATTGATTTGTGTTTGAATTAAATTTGTTCCTGAGGCTAATTCAAATCCTTGAATAAGGTATAACATCGTCATAATTAATGTAGATTAATATGGAAATCAACTAAGAGTTTTAAGTCAACCATAAAGTCTAGGGTTTCTCTTTGTACATTCACTCATATTTATGATATATGCAATACAAATAGCAGGGTTTTGAGCTGTGGATTTCCCCATATACATCTTGTGTTATGTGCCATTGAGTTATCTTCTTATGTTTCGTATTGTTTTCATCAATCTATTGGCTTCCATTGGTTGAAAATAGAAGTAGATTCTTGTCGTGTGATTTAGTACATTACATGAGCATGTGAATCTACAAGATTTTCTACACCCTGAGATTGCGAAGTGTGTAGTTCAAACAAGCCTTGGGAGACAAACTGCATAGTTTCTAGAATCAATGAGCTTAGCTACGAGGTTTTGCATTGCTTGGGAGAGATGTGTAGTTCTGGGAGGAAGAGGAGGTTAGACCATTGCACAATTTTGCAGATCGGGAGCTCAAGGGATGAGCTTAAGGCTAGAGATTGCACAATACGTAATTAAGGCCAAGATGGGGAGATGAATTATGCAATTTTGGGAGGCAAGGTCGAGCTTGAGCACTGGAACTGCGTAGTGCAACAATCCTTGGAAGTAGGAACTATGCATTGTGCACTGTGAAGGAACAAGGATGAAACTTGAGGGTTGGAACTACTTAGTACGCAGTTGAGGAAGGGCGGATGAAGCTAAGTTGTTGGGGAATTTTTTATAATTGGTTAAGTGTGGAACCGAAGAGACTGATGTGAATAGTGATATGATTTGACCGTGATCACACACTTGAAACACTTTGATGACAACACAACATATATCATATAGAAAAAATTAACAACATATTTCCCTTAATGCAAAAACTTTGTGAAGACTTTACGACAAGTGCGTCACTAAAGTTACACTTTGCAACAAACTTGACGAAACTTGTGCAAGAGTGCTTAAAACTTTGGGAATTATTTCAATTGATGTTTACATGGTTATACCAACTCATTCACACAAATATAACCCCTTGAAACCACTAGAATGAGCATACATACATTGTGTGACAACTAACGAAAGTACTAACGTAGCTAGAATGTGAGAAATTGTAGTTTTCAGTGCACGTTGGCTGTCGACATGGATTGGAAATCGTATGGGCACAATATTTATGGAATGTGTTATGCTTTTCCAAGATTTCGTAAAATAATTATCTCATGAAATTTTTGCAGATTGAGCATGTGTGAGTAAGTGTCTTCGACACTTCTGATCCAAGAAGGGAGATCAAAGCATTAGTTCACCAAGAAGTGATTATGGAATGACCGATCGCAAGATCCATAGTAAGCTCCAAAATTCGAGTGTACGCAATTTTATTTTATTTTATTTTTATTTTTTATTTTATTTTTTTTTTTTTATTTTTATTTTTTATTTTTTTTTTTTTTATTATTAATTTTTTTTATTTATTTTTTTTATGGTGTTTGTGGCAACGACAACATATATTTAGTTGGAAAAGAAATCAAGATTCAAGGTGTCATCCTAAAGTAGCACAGGTTCATGTATCATTCAAAATGACCAAGCTTGATGACTCCCTGTCCTGTGAATTTTGAAGAGGGGGTCTATGTAGAAATAGGTGCACATTTGAATATTTATCCTTTGATAGGTTGGTGTATGGCATAATTCATCAGAGTAACATTCAACATTAGTGGTAGTTTCAGTGGAGTCGTAGTTTTGGTAGGAAAAGTCATGGGTAGAATTGCAAAAGGACTCATTGTTTTTAACACACGAAATCAGTTGTGGCAAGACATGAAAATCATAACATGTGAGGGGGAGATAAGCAATTAAAGTAAGACATGCATTTTGCAGGAAGTTAGAGGAATATATTTCATCAAGGGGAGTAACCCTTTACCATTGATGTCAAAGGGGGAGAGAAATCAGGTTAGGATAATTAGAGGCATGGAGTCAGGTGAAGTTGTGATCGCAGGGGGAGTATTTTGGTTGCCATCAGTGACAAAGGGGGAGATTGTTGAATGGTGTTGTCAGGCGGAGCAATGATCACAGGGGGTATATGTGTTTCCATCAATGAAAAATGGGGATATTGTTGAATGGTGTTGTCATTGATGCCAACATCAGTTACTAAATGCTCTTAATATTTGTCTAGTATTCATTAATTAGAAGCTCCAAATGACAAGAAGCCCTAGATGCCCTACACTTGTTGAATTTTTTTAGGATAAAGTTTAGTAAGGTTTCTCTAGATCCCCTCATCAATTAATGTTCCTCGTCATGTCGATTCCAACGATATACTGCATATCTTGTAACTCCTCACGGTTGAGGAGATATGGTCAATCAAAGTTCAGTGCCCCTTTCCTATGGTCAAAATCCCCAAAAGGAGATGATGTGGTATTTTATCATTGGCTAGAATATTGGTTAAATCATGATGCTAAGAAGGACCTTAATTAAAGGGTTAAATTAAATATGTTGCGGCGTTCAAATATCAAATTGAAATAGCTCCCTCCAAAAGTGTAAGTCGGTCCAAAATTTGTAATTTGAATTTCAAGATTTTCCCTCTAAATAATTCAATTTGATTGCCTCAAATGGAACCCATTCAAGATCTATAAAAATGGCACTCGTCTCTCCTCAAAGGCTTTGATTCATTATTGGTTAAAAGAAATATTTCTGAGTTTGTATGCAACACTTTGGAGTAGTCATGCCCAGCTAAAAGAAATGCTAATATGTGGGATAATTTTGGATGAAACAATGTCTATCTTCTATTATTTATCCTTTGTTGGAGTTCTTGAGCAATTCTTGAGAGATCAGAGTTATTTTCTAAGGAAGTTCATTGAAGTTTTGAGGCTAGTTCATTTTAGTTTTTTTTTCTCTCTGTGGTAGGGCATGTCTCAACCTTGTAATGATAGATTGTTTATGCATTTATGTAGATTTATTGAGGCATGGATTTGTGTCTTATTCGCACATATATTAAGGATTTTTTTTTTTTCCATACCATGGATTAATTTGTGTTTGAATTAAATTTGTTCCTGAGGCTAATTTAGATCCTTGAATAAGATAGAACATCTTCATAAGTAATACAGATTAATATGGAAATCAACTCAGTGTTTTGAGTCAACCATAAATTCTAGGGTTTTTCTTTGTATCTTCACTCATATTTCTTATACATGTAATACAAATAGCGGGGTTTTGAGCAGTGGATTTTCCTAGATACATCTTGAGTTATGTGCCATTGATTTATCTTCTTCTTGTTCATGTTGTTTTCATCGATCTACTAGCTTCCATTGGTTGAAAGTAGAAGTAGATTCTTGTCCTGTGCTTTAGTACATTGCATGAGCTTATGAATCTATAGGATTTTCTACTCCCTAAGACTACGAACTGTGTAGTTCACGCAGGACTTGGGAGACAAACTACGTAGTTTTTGGACTCAGTGATATTAGTTGTGGTGTTTTGCACCACTTTGGGGAACTGCGGGGTTTTGGCAAGAAGAGGAGGCTGGACCATTGCACAATTTTGTAGATTACGAGCTCAAGGGATCAACTTGAGGCTAGAGATTGTGTAGTACGCAATTGAGGTAAGGCTAGGAAGATGAATTGCGTAATTTTGGGAGGCAAGGTCGAGATTGAGCACTGGAACTGTGTAGTGCAGCAATCCTAGGAAGCAAGAACTACACATTATGTAGTATCATGAAACAAGGATGCAGCTTGAGGGTTGGAACTGCTTAGTGCACAGTTGAGGAAGGGTGGATGAGGCTAGGTTTTTGGGGAGTTTTTGATAATTGGCTGTGTGGAACCGAAGAGACTAATTTGAATAGTTATATGACTTGACTGTGATCACACACTTGAAACACTTTGATGACACAACAACATAGATCATCTAGAACATGTTAACAACATATTTCCCTCAATGCGAAAACTTTCTGATGATTTTATGAAAAGTGCGACACTAAAGGTAGACTTTGCGACAACAGTGACGACACTTGTGCGACAGTGCATAAAACTTTGGAAATGAGTGCAATTGGTTTTTACATGGTTATACCAACTCATTCGCATAAAGATAACCCCTTGAAACCACTAGAACGATCATACATACACTGTGTAACAGCTAACATGAGAAAATACGTTAATTGCTTAAGTGTGAATGTCTCTTGCAATATGTGGATGATAGTGAAAGTAACACATGCCAGAGAAAAGATAAAAGACTGAAAGTACACAATGTATACAAGTATAAAAGACTGAAAGTATAAAATGGATCATCTGATCGTGATCGAACAAGTACATGTCTGAACATCACATATATAAGAAGATGATCAATGAAGCTGAAGGATGAAGCTGATCACTGGTGTCACAAACTAACCCCAATAGTACCAAATGAACATGATGGAATAAGATTATTCTACATTGCAACTCGGATGCCAGCATATAAGATGTAGCTGTGAAGGACTGCAACATATAGTGTGGAGAGGTCTCAACTAGCAGCAACAGGAGCAACTGACAAGTGAACCAAAGAATGTTGATGCAACCCGAGGTCTTCACCGACCACCATGGTACATTTCTACACAATGGGAATAAATGATCTGAAGTCAACCATGTGAGAAATTGTTTGATTACCGGTCATTGATGTATACCGTTAACAATCACAGGACTACTCACTGATAATGATAATGAGAGTCAAGGTACCTAGTACAATCTAACAAGTGTGAATAAATGAGCTGAGGTCGAACACCTGGAAGAATCTACCAATCAGGGGACAATGATGGTTTCCCAATGTCAATAGCGAAGGATCTGCCACTGATAATTGCAAACTCCAAGGTACTGCCAAATGGACTCTAGATATTTGCCCCAGAGAAATGAGTCGTAGTCGATAGAAGGAAGGCATTAAGGCATCCTTCATCAATCTAGCATGAGTGTAACCCGTAGGCCAATAATGTGGAAGGAATTAGACGAAAAAAGATGTAGTAACCCAACCGAAGCATGTTTCCGGTGTACACAAGATGTATCTAGTGCACGATAGAAACCCTATAAACCAACCAATAATGAAAGTTGACACAGAGGCGAGGAATCCACCAATAGCGTCAAATGGAAACCAAGGCATTGCAGGAATCCCAATGTGTGGTAATGAAAGTTGTTGTCGAACACAAGGGAAACCACTCAATCAAAGACCCATAATACTGATCGATGCTGAGCACAAGGTGACCTATCAATAATCAAAATAGGGCCAGGGTGTGGCTCTAGGCCTACCCTCAGAGCAATATTTCATCGTCGATAAGGACAAGACCCGCTAGCAAGAAGTCAATGGAGACATTCTCAAACCAGCACGAGCAAAGGAGCAATATAACTGATGTGATGACAAACAAGACACTGACAACTAGTGATGGCCAACTGAAAAATAGGTTAAGAGACACCGCAGAGAGGCCGACTCAGGCTTACTTCCCTTGAACAAAAGCAAAACTCAATGATGACTGTGTCACAGCATATGATAACTCTGTATAAGTTCGTTATGCAAGAGGCATGAACGAACTCTCCATATGATTGGAAGAGATAACCAATTGGAGGAGAACTGACTCAATAACAAGGTTAAGGCGTACTTAAGTCAAACTAAATCCCACCCAAAATGGAGGAGAGAATTTCTTTTGAGTGCTTTATTCAAGGGCGACACAACTGACTCTAACTACCAACAATATATGGAAATGTTGTCCCGTTCCTGCTCTTTTTGGAATACATAATTTTTTTTGTCTTTTTCTTTAAGCTGGAAAAAAAATAAAAGAATGTTATAGTATAGTGGAAAGAACGAGTGTCAGTGAAACAGATGATCTAGTTCCTGGGATGGGAACAATCCTATGCTCAATGCAGGGAGGCGAAACCGGTCAAGGACACTCAAAGGGATGTTCCTTCCACGGGTCAAAGGGTGTGTCACGTTGCAGAAACTAAGGGATTGCAAGTTTGAGTTTGCTGAAGACATGGTCAAAAAGTGGCTTAAACATAAGTCCAAGTGAAGCTGGCTCAAGGCCAAAAGGTGCAAATAATCAAAATGCAATGTAGTAGTACAAATCAACACAAAGGAGCCTCTAGGGTATAAGGCCAGAACAAAGTGAAGAAGCAAAGAGGAATGAGTCTTCAACACACAAGTCATGGCGGGACTAAAGAGGACTTCCGAGCCTACTCAATAAAACAACATGGGCAACAAATGTTAGTGAGGTGCTAGCTACGATGCCATGTAAAGGGTGGCTCTACCATCGTGTAATGATTTAAAATTGGCGAGTGAACATGGTTTGCTAACCATAACACGATGGGATCAACCCTATGGCAAGTGTATCGACAAATGGAGGCTAGTATGTAAAATGCAATAGAAAAAATGGTTTCCCTAACCTATATGCCAGTGAGTAAATGATACCTGCGATGACGGGTCAACAGTCATGGAACCGATGTGAAATTTCCGCAGAAGCGTCCAAAATGTCTCGAAAAAACAACCTATTCCCGACAATCCAAGCTCACAAGTTAAAAGATTCATGAGACAACAAAAATCAAGTTTTGAAAAAAATTTGACATTTTCAAAGCTATAAAATGACCTTTTGACTCACCATTTGTACCATTTGTGTTGAGAGCAAAAGTTGTGGAGGAAAAAGGGAAAAATTGCCCCCTAAAGAATTGGACCATTCAAATTGGATCAAAATCATCAGGTAACCCCCAATTCAAGCTTGCATTACTTTATGATTGTTTTTAGAATTTTTTTATTAAGGTTTGACTGTAGTAATTTATGTTAAAAATTTCAACGCGGCTTATACGCGGGTTGGATATTATCGACCCACGTATACGAAGGCCCTACACACCACTGTGTGTGAAAGGGACCCACATATACACAGTTTGAAATTTCAACACAAAAATCTAATGGTTGGAACTCAATTTTCTTTCAGGATGACAATCACATGGAGAGAGAGGATGTGGCTTGTTGAAATTCTTCAAAATGCCCAATATGAAGGCCAACACCCGTTTGCTTGAAACGCTAATCCACTATTGGAGTATCGAAGATGATGCATTTATGATTGATAAAATGCCTTTGAGGATAGAGGTGGAGGATATTTACTTTATCACTAGTCTCTCCCGGAGAGGAGAAGTTGTACATTCGACTGGCCGGCCACAAGGTAGTCTTTTAGTGGAAGACTACGTACACATTTACTGTCCTGGGCATCCCGAAAAAATTGGAAGCCAGATTCCAATAATACACGTGGAGAGCTTGTCCCTGAAGATATGCCACTCTATTTGAAATGCAAGATGCAGCCCTTGAGGTGGAATCTAATATCATGGCTGCAGAAAAGCTCAAGAGTCATGCTGATAGAAGGAGGCAGAGAGGTGAGGCTTCTTCTTCCTCTGCTTCATCTTTAGAACCTAAATTAGATAAAATGACTAAGATGATAGAGTCATTGGCTACTGAGATATCCAAGCTGAAGGTTGAGCAGAACTCTGGAAAAGCAAGGCTTCCAAACACATTTTCTCCAAGAAATCCAAATTGATCCGGATTTAAACAGGAACGCAACAGATTACAGAGATAACCATAAATACAGAGATGCGATAACCATAAATAAAGAGATGCAGCGGAAATAATACTTCATTTCATTAATGGAAAATACCGAAATATGCTTACAACCAGAATTGGAAAATAAACCAGTTAGGACGATGGTAGCTTATCTCTGAGAAGAGATGTGCGGCTACATGTCTCTGAACTGTTCCGAACTTGTGTTACAATGAGGCTCGAAGGCCTATTTATTATTGAGAAACAATGGAAAACCCTTCACATTCCAAAACCGACCCTTAGAAGATGAAGCGCCAAATTGTGGGCCCCGTTTTGGGTAAATTGGTACATCAATTTTCCGGGGTTGTAACTTTGGCATAAGATCTTCGTTTGACGCGTATGATAGCTCGTTAGAAAGATCTATCCGAGAACTACCATTGTTGGAACATGCAACATCGGTCCATTCCATGGACCCATGTTGCCCCCGGATTCCCCAAAAAACGTCGTTTAGGGCCTCAAAACGGCTCCGAAAGTTCAGGACCCGAAAAACTGCTAAAAATAGTAAGTTGTGCTACAATTAAGGAAACTAAAAAAGCTGAAAGAGACAATTGTGGGGGTCCAAATGGGATAGGCGGGTGGCCACCAACATCCACCTGGATCACAAATCCATTTAGAAAAGCAAATGAACAATTGCGAATCATTCGGAGGGGTAAAGAAGCAAATGAAGAGCGAAGAGTTAAGGCTCCTTTCTAGAATGTAGTCATGGAGGAGGAACAGTTTGAAGAAGAGGATGAAATTCATTGCATGGAAGACAAAGGCAGCGCTGCCTTTTTGACATTGGTTGCCTACGAAGAATCATTGCTACAGGACCAAACTAGTCAAAGGTGGGACGGAGAAGCTGTTCTGTAAACTGATGAACAACAAAGATTTAATCTGAGGTCAAAAGTAAACAATGTCAAGGATAATCCTGCCCAAAAAGCCATTGTCCCAACAGAGCAACAAAATATCAGACAGAAAATACCAACAGCTGACCCAATCATCCTCAAAGCACCAGCTCAAGAGGTAAGAGTTCCTGACGAGTCCCCTTCCCCTTTCAGCTTTGAATCAGAAGTCCAGAAGTTAAAAATATATGTACCTCTGATAGAACTTGTAAAGAGTGAAGTTTTTAGAAAGCCTATTCTTGATGCTCTTGAGCTGAAAGCCTCACAAGCCTCCACGGACTATGTCAATTTACAAGATGATAAGCTTGCAGTTGTGCTTAGCCCAATGACTAAACCTGCTGATAATAGCTCCCCATAATTCTATGTCTCCTTGACCATTCATGACAAAACCCTCCATAACTGCCTGCTGGACAAAAGAGCCAGCCAACCATATCATGATTTATTATCATTTGATTCAAGAAAGGTAAAGTGCCTAGGATTAATCAAAGGCCTTGCCGTTACCCTAACTCAGCTGCCCATGAAGAACATGATGATGGATATTGTGGTGGCAGATGTTCCCCCTAAGTTTGGCATGTTTCTATCCAGAGGGTGGATTAAGAGACTAGGTGGGACATTACAAAATGATTTATATTATGCCACTGTCCCAGTTTTTGGAGGGGAAAGCACAAGATTGTATAGAGAAGCACAGCTGGCCTACATCATCAATGATGAGAAGAATCCCTCTAATCATCCCATTTATGTTGTGGACACCGATTTTAGAGCATGTATCCTCCAAATTGAAGAATCCCAGAAGGCCTCATTGCAGCTCAAGAAACCAATAGTCTAGGCCCTGGGAGAGCAAGGAAGTCAAGTTTGGGTGATGTTTTTAATGGAGCATGTTCAAGGGAAACTGCAGGAGTAGGGGTGGTGCTGATTTCTCCAAAACAAGAAAGCACACATATGACTTTTAAGCTGGCTTTCCAAGTCACCAACAATATAGCAGAGTATGAGGCTCTGATATTGGGTCTTAACGCAACAAAAGATAGAGGAGTAAAAAAGATGTTAACAGACGCGAGAGGGGCCACCAATGATGACGATGGTCCTCAAGGTACTATAGGTACAATCCACGGCATGCGAATGAATGAGCCGGTGTCGAACACCCACGGAGTCATTCGATCGGAGGCCAATAATGAAAACCTCGCGTCGAACACGAAGAACCTGCTATTGAGGCATGCAGGCTCCAAGGTACCTGAAGGGAGTCTCTAGGTCACTCCTGGATAATGAGCTGAAGTCTATAGGAAGTGATCTTTATCGAAGGTGGGCCATAGTGTTTCCCACATCATCGACGCGAGACAGGAAGAGACAAGTTTGTTTTGTGTGAGATATCAGAGGGAGGTTGTACTTGCAGAGGTCAACTTCTCTTGAACATATCGGCGGCACAATGACGGATTTGGCAGTATTTGGGGGTCAAATGATCAGAGATCGTAACGAAAGGACAATGAGCAGATGAGTGGCCAAATAGGATAACCCAAACCCATGGAGGCAAAAGTGAAGTGAGATGAG
>APFE030681056.1:128896-144738 GCA_000404065.3 Pinus taeda
TCTTCTTCCTCTTCACAATCTATGTAGAATAATTTCTTCTCAGCACACTTATGACCTTTAATGTATTTTCTATCACAACTGTAACAAATCCCTTTTGCTCTTTTTTCTTCCAGTTGTTGTGGTGTCAACATTATAGGTTGTGGAAGACTAGGGGCAACAACACTTCCATCTTTATAGTTGTGAGTGCTATGCTTCCTGGTTGCCATAATTTTGCCTTCCATTTTTCTTGCTAACCTGAATGTCTTCTCTAATGAATCAGGTTCCCAAAGGCGAACATCATGTTGGATATTATCCTTTAAAGTCCCTATGAACAAATCAATCCTATGCTCCTCTGGAATATTTTTTACCCTTATGTTCAATTTTTGGAACTCATCAATGTGCTCCATTATTGAACCCTTTTGTTTGAGACTTATCAATTGGATAAAAAAGTGTTTCTTTTTGTATCCTCATAATGTGCTGTCAATTCTTCCGTAAAAATTGCCCAAGTTATAATTTGTTTACGAGAGCAAAGCCATTGATACCATACAAACTAATTTGGTTCCAAATATAAAGTTACAATACGTACCTTTCGTGTGTTTTGCACATTATTGAGATTGAAAAATTGCTCCATCTGTAATGTCCATGTTGCGGGATCCTTGCCATCAAACTTCCTCATATCGATTTTTGGAATATGGCGGGTCTTCGATCCCACATTAGAGTCTATAAAATCATGATTAACATTTATTTTGTTCGCATCATAAGTTTCCTTTACTACCTTCTCACCATTAGTAAGTATTTCTTGTAGAAACTTTGTCAAATCTGTCTTCAAATCTGCCATGTCTGTCTTCAAATCTGTCTTCAAATCTGCCATGTCTCTCTTCAAATCTGTCTTCAAATCTATCTCCAAATCATCCATCTTAGCTTCCATGCCATTTATCTTAGATTCCATGCCATTTATCTTAGCTTCTGTTAGCTTTTGTGCAAGTGACACTTGTTGCACTTGGTCTTGTAATTTTGATATATCATGTAGCATTTCTTCCTCTTCTTCATGATTCATGCTAGATCCTTCAGATTGCTTACTAGGTGTTTGCATTTTCTTTACTCAGGGCATTAGTTAACAATAATAATGCTCTACTATGCCCTTTGAATTCCTTGAAAATAAATTTTCAAACCAAGCTTAAGCAAAAATTTAAAAAAATCTACACACCTTTTTTCACTTTGTAGGAGCTCGATATTGTCTCTGATGTATCTCTGTACTTTCGGATCATCCAGTTTTGAAATTGTGACCTGCAGTAGCCCTATATGTACTCTTTCCAATGCCACCAGTCTGATCCAAATTGGATTCTCCAAGGAAGAGTTATGCGAAATCTCCCACAGTGACCTGATTATAGACTAGTTCAATAGAGTGAACTTGTACAACGTGCCATGAGTCACTGTTTCGACCTTTGTCTCTGAAAAATATATACAAGAAACTATAGTCCGTCCTCTTTCTGTACCTTCTTATCAAGTTTCAATCTGATTCTCATAGAGAAAGTTATGATGATTTTCCCCAGGTCACCTGTTTGGAATGTAATTCAGGAGTTTGCAAAAAGACCAAATTCCTCAGATCATATTTCTGAAAATATAGTGGGAAAAGGTCTAAAATTTGGACCCGAGGTTCAGCATGATTTCTTCTCAAATGGGTTTGTTTTTTAGCTTCTGAAACAACGCAGAAAAAAAAGTTATAGCGAACATTCCACAATGACCTATTTGGAGCAGCGAAACCCTAGAATCCAAAGCTCTGATACCAAATGTTATGAAACCAGCTCAAGAAAAAGATAGAAAAGATAGATCAACGCCTTAGAATTTAGCCTCTTCGAGGGGGAAACCTCCTTTACATTACATAAATGAACAATCTTCAATGATTTAAAATGACAAAACCTCCTTTCTATATATAGGAGTCTAGAGGAGTTCACAATATAACCCAGCCAACCTAACAATAATAATATAAAGCCACAAAAATAACAATAGAGGGATTCTATGGGGCACATTAATAACAATATGGGGACAACAGGGGCACAACGATATTAATAAGGGGTACAACTACAATAGTAATGGGTCAATCACTAGTATTATAGGGACCCAACAGATAAACTCAGAAATATTGCTTTAGGTCAGTTATGAATCAATACCTTTGAGGAGAGACAAGTGCCCTTTTTATAGATCTTGAATGGGTGATATTTGAGGGAGACGAATTAAATGATTTGGAGGTAAAAACTTGAAATCCAAATTGTGATTTTTGGACCAACTTACACTTTTGGATGGGTTTTAAATTAAATTTTAAATTTATTGGGGCCAAAAATCCCACATTTGATTTAGGCCAACTTACACTTTGGAGGGAGCTATTTCAATTTCAATTTTGAACCCCACAACATATTTAATTTAGCCCTCTAATGAAGGTCCTTCTTAGCCTCATGATTTTTGCATTATTCTTGCCAATGAGAAACTACCACATCATCTCCTTTTGGGGATTTTGATCACAGGAAAAGGGCACTAATCTTTGATTGACCATATCTCCTCAACAGTGAGGAGTTTCAAGACGTGCCATATATCGTTGGAATTGGTATGATGATGAGAATCAATTGATGAAGGGCTTCAGAGAAAATTTTCTGATCTTTATCCCCAAAAACTTCAACAAGGGCGAGGGCATGTAGGGCTTCCCATGGCTTCTTGTCATTTGGAGCTTCCAGTTAATAAAAACTAGGAGAATATTAAGAGAATTGAAGAAACAACATTGGCATCAATGGCAACACCATTCAAGACTTTCTACCCTTCCTAATTATCTCCTCTCTTCAAAGTTAAGCTCAATATACTATGATGGAGAAGAAAAAGAATCACCATTAATGCCATCCAAAAGTAGCCAATGGTGTGATATAACACCTAGTTTAGATTCATATAGAATAATTCTTCCTTCTAATAATAGAGAGAGAATGTACAAGAATAAAGAGGGCGAATGTTTAGGTTTGTGTTTCAGTCATGATCTTATCATTCAAGCCATCTTGTCTTTTACTTTTTTTTGAGTACTTTTTCCAACTATCCATGTGTAATGAACATTGCACCTTAAAAATCATAAGAAACCAATAATTATAATCCTCTTAATAGGGGAAAATTCCTTTTACAATGAATACAATTTACAGGATAATATTTGATAATTATAATATTGTGTCTCCATAGTATATATATAAGGACAAAGGGTACAATTGTAATGAAATAGGACCATGAGAGGTTCTAGCCTACATAATTATATAACAATAGAAGTATAATAACATAATATCTAGGGATTAATAAGGGTTATAAGGTTTACATGAGGCTTATATAGGGCTTAACATTCCCATCCCATTCAAAGAAGCGTTTCTGTCAACACTTGATTATTTGTGGGTGTTTCTATATGAAAAACCATCTTCCTATGTCACTTCTTCCATTTGATTAGGCACCCTGTAATTGTTCGTTTTTTTCAGTTGCTTAGTCCTTGTTTCCAAGATTTTTTCTAGTTCAAGTGTTATTCCCCTTCTTCATTAATATGTGGGAGAATAGTTTAGACTAGGATCTTGTCATAGATTACCTTCTTTAAGCAACAAACATGGAAGACTACTACAAGAAAAGTGTGTAATTCCAAGGGGGACCCTCTGTTTGAGTTGAGAATTCTTATATAAGTGGTATTGATACCATAAAAAACCATATTTCCACATGAATTTTTATATTGCATTGGGTTCCTCCTATAGTTGTTAAATGATCTTGTGTACCTTCTCATCTTGCTTACATTCTATCCTTACTTCTTCCATCGAATCAAATTTTCAAATAAAAATAACGCAAAGTAAACCAATTGTGTCTTCCTCTTTCGTCAAGAGTGAATTTTTATAGATAATTTCAAAGTCATAACCCAAAATATTTGTGACCCACTTTTGTTGCTCTTCTGAAGATAATCTTTTCTCAAAGAAGTAATTTAGACTATTATGGTCTGGTTTTACTTTGATGTTTCTTCCTATTAGGTACGGATGTCATTTCTTAACTGCATGTAATATGGCCAATATTTTTTATAGATGGGTTTGAGTAAGTTCTTTCCTTTAATTTTTCTACTTTGAAAGGCAAGGTGCCCTCCTCCTTGCATCAAAATTGCACCAATGCCATGCCCTGATGCATCTTTGTGAAATCAGGTGTCGCTAATATGGGAGTTATAAACATAGCCTCTTTAGGTTATTCAAAAGCTTTGGTTTCTTCTTTATTCCAAGAAAATGCTTCCCTATTCAATATATTTGTTAAATGTGATGCTATTTAACCATGATTATTAACAAACTTGTGGTACTATCCTGTTAATCCTAAGAATCCTCTGAGTTTTTCCCCACAACCTTGCCATATTAGCGAGAATTCACCATCTGGAAACCATGTGGCACCACTACCTCATGTGATGTTCACCATGGCATCTGCCATGTCAGAACGCCTTAGTTCCACCATGCCAATTCTTAAGAGTGGAACCCATTCAATCCTCTACGGAACACCATACATTTTGGTGTTAATTAAGAAGGATGAATTGTTATCCTGTGGCTTCTATCTACCCTATTCCCACGGTAGAAATGCATCATTCGAATATCATCCATCCCTTGAAAGTGATACAGATTGTTGGATGTAGCGAGTAACTCTTACATCTTAAACTTCGCTTAGTTTAGCACTCGATGTAAACTACGACCAACACTTTTGTTAATCTAGGAGCACTAGATCATATTGGGTGATAGTTAGAGCATTAATACACGTGTGTGCCTGATCCAGGATACTTTCACTTATAGATGTATGGAAAGGATCACATGCCAAATTGCAGCTTAACACCGAAATTTAATGTGCACACAGGAAAAGAAGAAGAAAACACATAAAAAGGCACAAAAAGAAGACACTAGGGCTTGATAATAGAGTTCCTCCAATTCGAACTACGTCTCCGGGCCCAACTCAACAATGGGGAGGCCTTTATATTAAATGGCATGAAAGAAAATAATTACAATCATCAATTTGCATACAAGAGGCTTATACTTCCATTCTAACAAATGGCTGTGAGATGGAGACCTGAGATGGAGAAGTGGGCAGCATCAAAGCGTCTATGGTGCTGAAAGGGGCTGAAAACATCTGAAACTTGTCCCAAACAGACAAAATGCACTCTCGGCCTCCTGCCAAACGAAACAACGTGTTGCCAAATTCTCCTCTTGTGCTCTTTCCATCTATCATGTTTTTATAATGGGTTTTTTGACATAATCCCATTTAAATTGGGGTTTTCTGGTTCACAATAGAGGTCAGTGGCGTGCAAGGATTGGTAGGCACAATCACCCCTTAAGATGGCCTATTTATCGTTGAAACGAACAATACCCAAAAATCTCGAAAAACACCGAAATTTGACCTAAGAACCATTTACCCGGATTTAAAAATTTATCAAATCAGGCTTATATTCTTATCGGGTCCGGGTATGATATCGCAATCGGCGTATCGCTATCTCTAAGGTCTTGTAACCGGGGAAATGTCGACCACAGATTGTAGATCACCGATATTGGTATCAGGTGATCGCATTGCAAGTCGGCGCCTGCCTACTCCAATATTGGCGATATATATATGTAGATGGCCTTCCTCCTACTCGATTGCCCTTTGATCCGCCGATCCAATTTAGTCAGAGATTGGCGATCGAGGGTTCCACTATGCCTTTCTTAAGTCCGCCTCCATGAATCCTCTGATCGCGATTTTTCCTTTAAGGCTTAAAACCCATTTTTAAAGGAAAATTCTTTATTGGCTTAAGGAACAAAGCAACCTTATTTCCACGATAACTTCACCATCCAGACTCGGATTGAAGTATCGTTCATGCCATTGGAATCAGGATGACGATATCTACATTCTGGTCCTGAGTTGACTTCATTTATGAGCACTTTGATTTCTGAGCTTTTCCATGCCATTGTATCTAAAGATCCACCTGGATCAATCCTCCCTATTGAGGAGCTTTTGGACTGCCAAAAGCTTTTCATTAGTCAATTGGCAAGTGAGGGAATTGTTCCCTCACTTTCTCTTTCTCTAGCCATCTGGCCTTACTGGGGTGCATTCCCTTGAAACCAACTTGAAGGTATTCTACATCTCCTCGCCATGAAGTCCTCGTTCTTCTGTCGAGGATGATGTCTTTGGGAAACTCATCGAGATATTCTAGTGCAAAATCATTGACTGTAGGAACTATGCCCACCTCATCTGTGTCCATGACCAAAGGTGGTTCATACAGCTTTAGGTTCTCCACATTCACTACTAAGTACATCTGCATATATACCGGTAAGTCAAGACGAAAGGCATTGTTCCCAATCTTCTCCAAAATGGTGAATGGTCCATACCGGATTGGCTGCAACTTCATTCCTTCTCCCTTCATCCTGTCTTTGCTGATGTGGAGCCACACTTTGTTGCCCACTTGGAATTGATGGTTGACTTGGTGTTTATCATGTCGAGCCTTGTAACGAGCTTGACTTTTCTCCAACTGCTCTTGCACTTCTTGGTGAATAAATTGGATTCATAGAATGAACTGCTGAGCTTTGTCCCTATCATTACATCCACTAGAGCCATCTTCCCTTCCAAAGGCCATATCAAAAGGGTCCTTTGGTAGGTAGCCAAAACATGTCTCAAATGGTGAACACTGCATAGATGAATGCACTGCTTAGTTGTAGGAATGTTGTACATAGGGGAGATGCTCATCCCACAACTTGGGATGTTTCCCACAATAGCCTCGTAACAAGTGTACCACGGTATGCTTAACAATGTTTGTCTGTCTGTCGGTCCGCGGGTGAAATGTCGTGCTTCTTTTCAATTTGGTGTCCATCATCCTCCACAAGCTGGTCCAAAACTCTCCAAGAAAATGAGAGTCCCAATCAGACACAATTGACGCGCGTAATCCAAAGTGGACCCAAACATGCTGAAGGAAAAGAGAAGTAGTCTTCTCTACAGTAATCTGCTTTTTACAAGGCATAAGAATACACATCTTGCTAAAGTGGTTAACAACGACATACAAATAGTCATGACTCTTCCTAGACAAAGGTAAACCTCCTACAAATTCCATTGACACACTTTCCCATGGACGACTCAAAATAGGGAGTGGTTTGTAGAGCCCAAGTTTTCTATTAGAGGGCTTTGAAACAAAACACATCACATAACCCTTTACATAGCGAGTCACAATGTTTTTCATATGAGGTGAAAAACAAAATCTTTGTACATGACATAAATTCTTTTTGACACCAAAGTGTCTAGACACAAGAGAGGTGTGGGCCTCTCAAATTACATGTACTCTTTCCCCTGTGGGAATACACAATTTACCAAGGTGATACAACAATTTCCCCTACAAGTGATAGTTGTCCACCTGTGAACCATGGGTTAGTTTTGCATAAACCTCCTTAAAGTCATCACTGTTCGCATATTGTTCAACATAACTCTCAAATGATAACAAAGCATTATGCAAAATAACAGAAGCCGAAATTGGAGGGCGAGATAGCATATCAGCCACTTTATTGCTAGTGCCCTTCTTATACTTTATTACCAGATGAAACTATTGAAGAAAGCCCATCCACTTGAAATGACGAGATTGATGCAACTTGGTTTATGACTGAAGGTACTGCACGGACTGATGATCTATATGGATGATGGTCTCCTTGCCGATCAGGTAGTGTTTCCACTTTTTCACACTCTGTGCCAAGGCATAAAGCTCCTTGTAATAGGTGGGATAGTTTATTAAAGCTTGAGAAAACTTCTCAGAATGGTAGCAAATTGGCTTCTTTTGCTGCATCAATACAACTCCCATGGCATAACTACTGGCATCGATTTCGATCTCGAATGGCTGTTGGATATCGGGTAAGGCTAAGACTGGCGTGGTGTTGATATTTTCCTTCAATGTCTCGAAGGACTTCTGTTGTCTTCCTCCCAATTGGAAGACCTGTTTCACACTTGTCAATGTGTACAAAGGTGCTGCAATAACAGAGAAATTAGCAATAAATCTCCTCCAATACTGGATTGCACCTAGAAAGCTACAGACCTCGGTTACACTAGTAGGCTTAGGCCAATTTACAGTTGCTTCAACTTTAGAGGGATCAATTTTTAATAGACCATGACCAACAATATGACCTAGGTAACCCAAAGAGGTTTTCCCGAATTCACACTTTGAAAATTTTACGAAGAGTTTTTCTTTCTTCAACACATCAAGCACTTTCTTTACATGACACTCATGTTCAAACCAACTCTTACTAAAAGCTAGTATATCATCTAAATACACAAGAACAAACTCATCAATGAAAGGCTAAAATATATCATTCATAACCCGCATAAAAGTGGTTGGAGTGTTGGAAAGCCCAAATGGAATCACCATTCATTCGAACAACCCCTGCTTGGTCTTGAAGGTGGTTTTCTACACGTCCTGCTTCGCAATTCTGACCTGGTGATAGCCACTAAGAAAATATTTGTGAAGTAAACAACACTCTTTAATTGGTCTAATAAATCATCTATGCATGGTAGGGGATAACAGGTTTTCATCGTTATCTTGTTGAGCGCATGGTAATCCACACACATCCTCTAGCTGCCATCTTTATTTGGCACTAAAACAATCAGAAAACCACACGGAGAGATGCTTGGCCTAATGATGCCTTGGTCCAACAATTCCTACACTTGTCTCTTGATTTCTTCCATCTCAATCACTGACATCCTGTACATGCCAATATTTGGCAGAGGGGCATCATGCTGTAGATGGATTTCATGTTGCATTTCCCTCTTCGGAGTTAATCCCTTCAATTCCTGAAATAGCTCGTCATAATTAGAAATCAATTCAATCAATTTCCGTTTATGCTCCTGATCACAACCCTGGAACTTATCAACAAATTCTGCCTCTTTCTCCCTTACAACCATAAGCATGCATCCTTTACTGGAATTCACTAGTCTTTTTATTTGTCTAGCGCTTACAAGGCTGGCATTAATTTTATTCTGATGAGCCCTCACTATATATTCTACCCCATCCTTGGTGATTTGATATTTGTTCTCATGACGGAAAAAGACTACCTTTCTATCATACATGTATGGGCTCCCTAACACCATGCCATAGATATCCAATGGTATTACATCCCACTCTACTTCATCTACTAGCTTAGACACAATCACAAATTTGACCTTGCACTACTGGGTTACATTCAATTTTGCTTTATCATGTATCCATCCCAGTGGGTATGGTTTCGGTTGTGGTTTTGTCTCTAAGCCAAGCTTCTTTACTAGGGATTATGCAATTAAGTTTTCTTGAGACCCAGTATCAAACAGAGTTTCAACTTTGGTATGATTTACTACAACTTTGATATGAAATAATTCAATTCTTTTTCGGTTATTCGAAAGGGACTCATCTACGGAACTGGTGCCTTCATGCGATTTAGAATTAATAGGAGGTGTAAGAGTACCTTTTGTTCCCGCTTATGTGATCAACACTTCATCTCCTGAATCTGATCCAAGGTCTTGCTGTGCCGTTACCACTGTCTTGTACTTCTCTTTTCCTCCATACTTCTTTGGACGCTTTTCTGGGTGTTGCTTCCAACAGTGATCATCATCGTGGCCTTCCTTCTTGCAGTGATTGCAATAAGGTCGCTCTCCTTCTTTGGATGCTGCTGTTTTCTTCTCTTTCCCTTTCCATTTCACTTTGGATTTTCCATTGGGAGGTTTGAATGGTGGCTTTCTGGACTGATCATCCCTTTCATTCTTTCCTCTGTTCTCAATATGAATTTCTTTTACACTGGCTGAATCAATAGTGGTTGGTTCAAACAATAACAATGAATGCCTAATATAACTATGCAGTGAGCCAATATACTTAGTTACAACTTCAGGTGCATCAAGTGCAAACCAAAATTCAATGATGGCTTCCTAAATTCTTTTGTAAAACTCTGAACATCTTGCCCTTTGCCTTTCCTTAAATATTGCCACTTCATCAAAGCTTTCTGCTTGTATCCTAAGGGATAAAACTATTCCTTTAACACAGAGGTGAAACCAGACCATGAGGAAAAGAGCTTACCCACATTATTATTGCTCTGCAATTTTCTCTCCCACCAAACGAGAGTTGTGCTACTTAGCCGTAGGGAGGCTAGCTGGATATTCGCCTCATCCTCTACAATTTGCTGAATCTTGTAGTAGACTTCAATCTACCTAATCCAATTGTTAAGCTTCTCTGCGTTACTTTCACCATTAAACATAGGAAGATCAAATTTAACATCTAATTTTAAAAAAGGTTTCTTAGATGCATCCTTTGGATTTTTCTAATTTTGGTGGTGAGAGGAAGGAGAACCTTCACTTCCAGAAGGAGAAGGAGGGGGTTCTTCTCCACCATTCCCATGTGTTGAACCTTGTCCTTCTGGATTCCTCTCTTTTGCTTTCTCTGGTCTTAAAACTAGCTGACTGATATTCTCTGCCATTGAATAGAAAGTCTTTCTGAAATTACGCTCCTCTTCAATATGAGATTCATCTTCTGCCATGTTTCTCCTTCGTGGTGCACACCCTGATTCTGAATTGAAAGGTTCTAGTTCCCATTCGCCTCTTTGAAGCCTACTTCTTGTTAACATACAAACATGCAATTCACATCTAAAAATCCCTACTCTGATACCACTTGATCCAGGATACTTTCGCTTATAGATGTATGGAAAGAATCACATGCCAAATTGTAGCTTAACACCGAAATTTAATGTGCACACAGGAAAAGAAGAAGAAAACACATAAAAAGGCACAAAAAGAAGACACCAAGGCTTGATAACAGAGTTCGTCCAATTCAGAGTACGTCTTTGGGACCAGATCAACAATGGGGAGGCCTTTATATTAAATGGCATGAAAGAAAAGAATTACAATCATCAATTTGCATACAAGAGGCTTATACCTCCATTATGATAAATTGCTGTGAGATGGAGACTTCAGATGGAGAAGTGGGTAGCATCTAAGCGTTTGTGGCACTAAAAGGGGCTGAAAGCATTTGAAACTTGTCCCAAACAGACAAAATGCACTCTCGGCCTCCTGCCAAATGAAACAACGTGCTACCACATTCTCCTACCGTGCTCTTTCCATCTATCGTATTTAAATAATGGGTTTTTGGATAGAACCCCATTTAAATCGAGGTTGTCTGGTTCAAAATAGAGGCTGGTGGCGTGGAAGGATCAGTAGGCACAACTGCCCCTTAAAATTGCCTCCTTATTGTTGAAACAAATAATACCCAAAAATCCCAAAAACACCGAAATTCGACCCAAAAACCATTTACCCATATTTAAAAATTTATCGAATCGGGCTTATATTCTTATCAAGTTTGGGCCCAATATCACAATCGGCATATCACTGTCTCTAAGGTCCTGTAACCGAGGAAATTTCGACTGCCGATCACCAATCATTGATATCGGTGTCGACTGATCGCATCGCAAGTCAGCGCCTGCGTACTCTGATATTGCCAATATATATATGTAGATGGCCTTCCTCTGACCCGATTTCCCTCCGATCCACTGATTCGATTTAATCAGAGATCGACGATTGGGGGTTCCACTCTGCCTTTCTTAAGTCTGCCTCCATGAATCCTTCGATTGTGATTTTGCCTTTAAGGCTGAAAACCCATTTTTAAAGGAAAATTCCTTATTTGCTTAAGGAACAAAGCAACCTTATTTCCACGATAGTTTCACCATCCAGACTCGGATTGAAGTACCATTTGCATCGTTGGAATCAAGATGTTGATATCTACATTTTGGTCCTGAGTTGACTTCATTTTTGAGCACTTTGATTTCTGAGCTTTTCCATGCCATTGTATCTAAAGATAAACTTGGATCAGTGCCTGAGCCTGATACACATTTACACCCATTGGATTAACGTGCACTATAAGATACCCTTACTCTCTTGAACTCCATGATGACATGGATTCTAACCACGTGTGCTACCTCGTCAACACCACGTAACACCCCACACTAGGTGGCACCATGATCCACTACTACATTTCATTTAATTACACATCAACTTAATATGCACATCACCCTATTCTACAATGTCTTGCTGACATCATGGTGACTTCATCCTACCATGTGGCATCCTCTAGTGATTCCATGTGTCATAAAAAACTAACCACTTTACGATCCAAAAGGACCATAATTGTTTGTCATGTGTCACGCTAACAATGTGCCACATAAGTAACCTTGACATGTCACAGGTACACGTCGTCAGTGCCCCACGTGGCCTCCATCACCTCAATTTAAAACATGGGTACCACCAGGTCCCAGATCCCCATGCAAATCAATGCTTTCCCATTTAATGACGAAGAAGACATTCTTTCCTTCCCTCCATCAACAATGCCAATATGCTCATGGGAGGTGACACCATAGTCTTTCCTAGTGGTGCTACAGAAACTCCTAAAGGTTGTTAGCATCCTGGGCATGGTGCGACGTGAATATCCATGACTGATAATAGGAAATTTCCCATCATGCACTCCTATAAATTCATAGCTTTTACCAACGATGCCAAGTTTCCTATCCCACAAGGGCACATATTTGTTCCCCAAGACGTAAATGATTCCAACAACTAACGTCAACTCTCGTCCCTCGAATGCTTGTCTTCATTCCATGGGATATAAATATATCTGACAACAAACATACATTATTCATGCTCCATGGATCAAAATCTTCCAAGTATTAACAAAATTCATCAATCTGAAGCGTAAGTCTGTCATTCAATGACAAATAGACTTAGATTTTTAAGGACCCCAAAGGCTTACAAAGCCATTCTAGGTGATCAACAATGCTATGCACGCTTGATATAATAGGGATAAATCTGTCATTCCAACACCAACTCTCAAGGTGTTAAACATAGCTATAGCAGGGAATAAACTTTCAACATGTCTACAACAGGAACTATCAGATTCACTAATATAACATGCCACACACACATCAACCATAGACTTCCACTAGTCTATACATAACAATTATCCATGATATTTATGCATATTAACAATAAAATCACACATAGTGACAAACAAATAAACTCTGAAAGTTCTGAGGTTCAACATAATTGGTAAAGTTCCCATCTCTAAAGCATCTCGTTAATGGGAGGTTACATGGTCAATTCTCCTTGATGCGATTGGGGTTAGGCTCTGCTAATAATTTGATGTTAAGTGATCCCTTCGGGTGGATCTACCTAGATATTTCCTTGAAAATAAACAAATAAACTTAGTGAATAGTCATATATACTAGGTAAGTAACAATGCATTTAAGAGATTATCATCAATCATAGGGATCTAAAAATCTTTATCAAATAACGAGAACAATCACACATGCATCTCATTGAAAGCAACTAGGATTAACACCATCCCTCCATAAGCTATACATATAAATTCATTGCTATAACCCATTACAATACCATTCAACACTCATAATGCAATAGAAATAAAATAGATACACTTATCTATAGAGCTTAATAACTGACAACTGAGGGAGGTACTTCAACTCTCCAACCAACCATAGGCAAACTATACTGCAACCTTCCTTGCAACTCACCACCCCAGAGTCATATTCATTATTTGAGGAGTAAGTTATCAAGGGAGTTTCAACTGATGCCAATCAAGCTAATCACATGCGAGTTCAAAGACCACACTGTCTCCACCCACTTAGTTCAGGATTATCTCCCCCAGTGTCTCCACTTGCCCAACCAAGAATCCAAATAACATTGAATCTCCATATGCTAACCCTATGATATATCATAAGCACAAAAAGTATTTCCTCTACTAACCAGGAATTTAGAGTACATTGTGTTCTACTTGCTCCACCTTACAAGACTTTAGAATCCACAATGTATCCACTTGTTCACCCAAAATTGTTTCAATATACATAGAGTTTCCCCCATTAACCTCACACATATTCTCTAGCCATTTACTCATTAGTGGTATGAGCTTAAATCTCTCTTCACATTAAAATTTGTATTTTACTCCATTCGAACTAGGCTATAATCCACCCACATAGTGTTTGACTTTGTTAATTTTTTCTTCAATATATTTATGCGATTCTTTGCATAAATTTAGGTAGAAGTAAAAATTAAATAGGCATTTCATTCCTTATATTTCGGTAATTAAACATGATTACCAAGAATTACTACCCACTAGAATTTATGCAATTATTTACACAAATTTAGGTAGGATTAAAAGTAAATATCTTCTACATAAAGATTGTAACAACCCCAAAAATTTAACACTTCGTTGAGGCATTTCACCACCAAAGCTTTGATACCATGTTGATTTTCTAGTGCTAATTAGACAAGGACAAATTTTTGCAACTAATAATTACTTTTGATGATATATGATATTACTTTAACACACTCTAGAACATCATTAAGTAATTACACTCGAAAAATTCAACTGGGCAAATATTGAGTATCTCATAAATTTGACTCCTTGGAAGTTTCAACATCTTCCTCATATTTCTTCTCATGTTTGAGAGAGAGAAATACATGAGTGATGAGTGAGTGAGTAAATGAGAAGTTAAAGTGCCTTTTTATAGTGATATTAGAGTGCTCCAGAGGCACATCTCTTTGCAAATTAAATTAATTTTTCTTTCTTTTAACTTGTGTGGCTGGGTAATACCTCCCACATCTACCCAAAAATCAACATGAAGGCATTGAGTTAATGGAGTAATGGATGAGAAATTTCCCCCATTCACCATAGAATATCCATGTGGTGCTGCACTAGGGATTCCAAGAGTCATTTATGAAATGGGGCGCATTTGATAAAGGGTGTGGGAAGGGAAAATTCCCATCACCTGCCACCAAAATTTCCGTCTTGCCATAGAGGTGTGATGATGACATATTTCTAGTTTTCAATCTGATCCTATTATGGAAGGTGCGATAGAAACCCTCTCAATCCATAAACGAGAAACCATCATTTGCATGGAGTTCTAGGGTTGGTGGGAATCCTGACTCAAGATGAGGCAATGAATGCCACGCGGGACATGGATGATGTGTAATTATGATGTAGCTAATTTTCTAATGTGGCATGCTAACAACATTGACATGTGGGATGTAGATATCGCTTTTGGTGGGAAAAGTGGCTAAATTTTAGGTGACGTGGAGGTTAGGTTGATGTTTCACTTAGAGGACATGTGTCAGTGGATTTTTATGTGGTACTAACATGGTGTTCGATGTGGATGGGGGCCATATCATTGTAGATCTTGAGACCATGGAGGAAAACTTATAGTGTCATATCATAGTTTATCTTAGCATGGCGATTATCTTTTCCCTCAAACAAGCTACAATTTATGTGTGAACCTTCTGCTCCAACGTTGGGCTAACTCCCATGAAGGATGGGCATGGACTTAACAATGCTTTTCATGGACCAAGCCATCTCATGTTGTCATTTGGATATCTCTTAGGCCATATTATTTTATCCTCTGCATATCTCTTGGGCCATTGCAGAATTATTTTGTGTAGATTTGCAACTGCTTATGAAATTTTAATCTAAATCTAAAGACACAAACCTAATCTACTGCTTTGCAGAATTCAATTCACAATTTATAACTGTTGGGTTGTGTTATATTCTTTCCACATATTTAACAGGGGGT
This sequence comes from Pinus taeda, assembly GCA_000404065.3. NCBI lineage: Eukaryota > Viridiplantae > Streptophyta > Pinopsida > Pinales > Pinaceae > Pinus > Pinus taeda. The sequence goes on from APFE030681056.1 coordinate 144,490, forward strand.
TTGAGGGGTACCCGTAACCCCACTTTATGGGGTCCGGGGCAGCGCCCCGGAAAATTTTGGTTTTTGTTGGACCCTATGTTAGGTTGGGCAGACCCACCTATGGTTTTGTGCATGATTTTCGCACATGTTTTTTGGACGCGATGGTTTTCGGTCCATGGTTTTGGATGCGATGGTTTTCGGTCCATGGTATTGGATGCTTTGGCAGGTATAAATATGTATTGTAACATTGAAAGGAACATAATGAAAAAT
>APFE030681056.1:148905-159071 GCA_000404065.3 Pinus taeda
CTGGATCAAAGAAGATCTACAAGTGGGTATGTTTTAACCTATTTGGAGGTGCAGTCAGTTGGATGAGTAAGAAACAATCTGTAGTGGCACTATCAACTACAGAGGCAGAATACATGGCAGCCACTCATGCAAGCACGGAAGCAGTTTGGTTGCAGAGATTGTGTTCAAGTATGGGGTTAGTACAGGGAGCTATAAGGATAGACTGTGACAGCCAAAGTGCAATTTTCTTGGCAAAGAACCCTGCTTATCATCCAAAGACAAAGCACATTAATGTTCAGTATCACTTTGTGAGGGATATGATAGAAGACAAAAAGGTGTTGCTGGTAAAGGTGGACACTTTGAAGAATACTGCAGATGCATTGACAAAATCTGTGAGCTCTGACAAGTTCTCTTGGTGTAGAGAAACAATGGGCGTTTCAGGGCTGGAAAAATGACTAAGCTCTCCCGTGGCCCCCTGTGGAAAGAAAACAACAAGTGGGAGATTGTTGGGTTGTGTTATATTCTTTCCACATAGTTAACAGGGGGTTTGAGGGGTACCGTAACCCCACTTTATGGGGTCCAAGGCAGCGCCCCGGAAAATTTTGGTTTTGGACCCTATGTTAGGTTGGGCAGACCCACCTATGGTTTTGTGCATGATTTTCGCACATGTTTTTTGGACGCGATGGTTTTCGGTCCATGGTTTTGGACGCGATGGTTTTTCGGTCCATGGTATTGGATGCTTCGACAGGTATAAATATGTATTGTAACATTGAAAGGAATATAATGGAAAGTTAAGCTGGTAGTCCCGGCTTTGGGATCCAGTGGGAAATCTCTGTGTATATGTGTTTTATGTGTTATGCTCTCGCATTTTTATTTTTCATGTGATTTAGAATTCGTATGCAGGTAATTTGTGTAGATTTGCAACTGCTTATGAAATTTTAATCTAAATCTAAAGACACAAACCTAATCTACTGCTTTGCGGAATTCAATTCAAAATTTATAACAAAACTCATAAACATGCAATAGGAAACATCTTACATACACAGTGATTTATCTAGGGGAAAGAAACTGCTCAAAAGCCCTCTTATCTATATTTCATTAATCAAAGAATAGAGATGTATTACATATTCTTGCTCAAGCTTGAGCACAACCTGCAAGTGAATAACTTATCTCTATGCCTGACTGACTGACTCCGGCCAACACTTAGCCAAATATCAGGCCTTCCAAGAACCTATTTCGTTGTGAAAATACTAGGCAATTAGGCCCCTATTATTTAGGTATTTTCCCTCAATTGACTACACAATCCATAAGGTTATTTCTCCGATTGCATGCACCACCTGCATACATTGGAATAGTCTACAACTGATAGTACACTGCCTTGGAATCTCCATCTCAATTGGGTAACTTGAATTATCCACATGCAACAATTATTTTGGGCTAATTGATTAGTTATTTGGATGATCACTGAACTCGATAGAAATTAGCCGGACTACTTGACCTTCCACTAGTTCCTCTAATAGTTAGAACTAGTTTAACTTACCATAACTAGATGTAAAATTTGACTTGTCCATGTATAATGGAGAGTGTAGTGTAGAAAAAATTAATAATTGGATATGGAAGATAGAGGTCTACTGCCGGATTCAGCAGATCGAAGAAGATGAGGCAAAGGTCAAGTTAGCATCTCTTCGGCTGAGTGGCACTGCTCTCATTTGGTGGGAGAGAAAATTTCAGAAGGATAGAAAAAGTCGGGTAACCTTCTTTCCTCTTGGTCCAGTTTTATTTCTGCATTGAAAGAACAATTTTACCCTTTGGGTTATAAAAAAACGCACTAATGGAATGGAAATATCTAAGGCAAGGTAAAGGCAAAAATGTGCAAAGCTTCACTGAAGACTTTCAGAAACCAGCATCGAATTTGGGCATCTCATTAGATTCGCTAGAGACTATAACTAAGTATGTTAGTGTGTTACATAGTTACATAAGACACTCACTATTATTGTTCAAGCCTACTATGATTGATGCAGCTAGTGTAAAGGCGATTCATCTTGAAAGTTGAGGCAAGAATGATAGAGATTATCAAGCCAATAAAACACCGTTCAAACCTCAACATGGTAAATTCCAAAAGAAAGGCAAGGGGAAGGATAAGAAGACCGTCGCATCCAAGAAAGGGGATGGAGAAATGCCATCTCACATGCATTTCAAGAGAGAAGGTCATGACGAGGATCACTATTGGAAGCTACCTATGGAGTTGAGACCAAAGAGATTCAGTGGAAGGGTCAAGCAGAAGATAGTGGCAACAATGCAGCAGGACCTTGGATCAGATTCAGGCGATGATACATTGATCACAGCCGTGGGCACAAGAGGTACTCTTTCTATTAGTAATAATTCTGATTCAATGAAAAGTACTAGTTATTTGAATGAGTGAAAGAGAATTGAATTATTCCACATTAGATTTATTATAAAACACAAAAATGTGGAAACTCTGTTCGATTCAATTTCCCAAGAAAATGTAATCCCATAGTCCTTAGTGAAAAATTTAGGCCTCGAAACTAAATCCCATTCGAGTCCATACCTGCTTGGTTGGGTAAGCGATAAAGAAAAATTACAAGTAACCAAGCATTCTAGGGACAAATTTGTTATTTCTTCCAAATTAGTTGATGAGGTAGAGTTAGATGTTGCGCCTTTGGATATTTGTGGAGTTATCTTTGGAAGTCCGTATCTATATGAAACAGAGGAAGTTTTCTTTTGGCATGAAAATAAATACCACCTCACAAAGGACGCGGTGGAATATATAGTTAAAGCTCATCATATGAAAGTTAGTGCTATCCTTGTCAGTGCAAGACAAATTAAACGACTGGTTAATTCCAGTAAAGGGTGCATGCTCATGGTAGTGAGAGAAAAATAGGCCGAGACAGCTGACACTTTCAAAGGTTGTGATCTTGATCATAAGAAAGAATTGTTTGAAATTATTTTTGACTATGATGGGTTGTTTCAGGAACCGAGAGGATTTCCCCCAAAACAAGAAATCCAACATGAGATCCATTTACAAAAGGATGCCTCTTTACTGAATATTGACATGTATAAGATGGCTTCTATCGAGATGGCAGAGATTAAGAAACATGTGTAGGAGTTTCTAAATCAAGCGATCATCAAATCGAGTTTTTATCCATTCGGCTCACCGATCGTGTTGGTACCAAAGAAAGACAACACATGGAGAATGTGCATAGACTTAATGGTACTAAATAAAATTACGGTGAAGAATCGATACCCTCTCCCTCACATTAATGAATTATTATATTATCTGAAAAATGTTGTCTATTTTACAAAACTGGATTTGCGTAGTGGATATCACCAGGTTAGAATTACAGAACAAGACATTTGGAAGACTATATTCAAAACCAAACAGGGTTTTTTTGAATGGATGTTGATGCCATTCAAACTATGCAATGCTCCGACCACGTTTATGACGGTAATGAATGATTTGTTTAGGCCTTTTCTTGATAATTTTGTTCTTGTATATCGAGATGTTATTCTTGTGTATAGTAGGACATGGGATGAACATGTATGTCATGATAAGAAAGTGCTTGATGTTTTGAAAAAATAAAAATTGTATGTAAAGCTGTCAAAGTGTGACATAGTCGGTAATGGGAAATTGAAAATAGATCCCTCTAAAGTAGATGTGATTATGAAGTGGCCTGAGCCCACAAATGTTAAAGAGGTCCGAAGATTTTTGGGCATGGTACATTATTGGAGAAGGTTCATTGAAAACTTCTCTGTTATCACAACTCCCTTAAACGCATTGATAAGTGTGAAGTAGACCTTTCAGTGGGGAGGAAACTAGTAGAAATACTTTGACACGTCGAAAGTGAAGATCAACACAACACTAGTGCTAACCTTACTAGACCTTCAACAACCTTTTGAGATTGAAACATATGCCAGTGGATATGCCATGGGAGCTATATTGATGCAACAAAGGAAGCTTGTATCTTATCATTCAAAGACTTTCTCCCAGGCTATTGTGACATGTATGACAGGGATTTGTATGCTTTGGTTCAGAGTGTAAAGAAGTGGAAACACTACTTGATCAGTAAGGAGACCATCATCCATACAGATCATTAACCCTTGCAGTACCTTCAGTCATAGACCAAGCTTCAACAAGCATGTCATTTCAGATGGATGGGATTCTTCCAACAGTTTCATCTGGTAATAAAATGCAAGAAGGGCGCCAACAACAAAGTAGAAGATATGCTTTCTCACCCTCCTATTTCTGCATCTGTGGTTTTGCAAAATTATTCTTTATCGTTAGAAGGTTATGCTGAATAATATGCTAATGATGATGATTTTAAAGAGATTTATGCAAAATTGACTTGTGGATCAGAGGTGGACAATTATTATTTATAGGGAAAACTATTGTATCACCTTGGAAAACTGTGCATACCCATTGATGAAAGGGTACATGTCATCGAGAGGCTCATACCTCTCTTGTGTCTAGTCATTTTGGGGTTGAAAAAACTTTATGTCATTTACAGAGGTTTTGTTTTTGGCCTCATATGAAAAACATTGTGGCTTGTTTTGTAAAGGGTTTTTTATAGCACCATTTACCACTCTTGGTAGATCTAATGCTATGATTATGGCCTAGGGAAACCCTTCCTTCCATACTTGGTCCCAAATTAAAAAAACAATGTTTTATTCCCTATACGCTACTTTTCCCTATGATAAAAGCATTTACACACGAGTCAACATATACCCAACTCGCGTACATATGTTAAAACACTTAAAAAATTAAATTTCCTTAATTTTGGGTGGAGGTCACGGGTTTTACCTATTACTGACCTCCTATTGCCCGTGGCCCAACTGTTTCCCAACTAAAAAAACTAGTTTGGAGAAGTATAAATAAACCTCCATGCGAAGGCCTTAAGGGAGAAGATATGGGATATTGATACTATAGTGAGATTATCTGTGATTGAGTTTGAGGAAATCCCTGTGCCTCCTGCACTCCCTAAAGCTTTAGGAAACCCTTGTTTCCTTGTTGGAGATATCCTTCATCTTTCTTGAGATATCCTTGTATTGGTGATGGAGGAAGATTGCTAAGGCTGGGAAAGGATGGCTCCGGAGGATGGTTCCACTTGGATCCAAAGAAGGACTCAGGTCATATTTCTCCACTTTACTTGTAGCTAACTTCAATAAAGGAATGCTGTTCTATTTTCGATATTAAATGTGTTTAAGCATCGATTTATATTGTAATTCGTTTATGAATCTTACAGTTATGCGTAATTATCCATTCATTTATATGATTTAAAGTTAATATTATGAACATGCTTTATGTTTCTACTGTTGTATATGTTTCATTTGAATAATAATTTTCAGGTTTCAAAGACATCAAGAGAAGATGAGGGTTTGCACCCTGTGGGATCTACTCAAACATAGGACTTCCAGGCAAGGACACTCTTACATAGTTCAGTAGAATAAGCATTTAGGTTGATTGCTTGAGCATTTTTTGTTGTGGTTTTCCCTCCGCTCTATTGGGGTTCTCAACCCAAGACCCTAGGGTGGTCTCGCCCACAACAGAATTGGTGACTCCATTGGGGATAACATTCTTGTTATTCTTGGTTTGGGTTGTTTGTTCTCAATTAGGGTTCAATTTCTTGATTGCTTGCTTTTACAGTGTTGTTTGATTCATTAGTGTCCCAAGCATCAAATCTTCTTGATCAGACTTTGATTTTTTTTTTTCCTAATTGAGCTTTGTATACACTATTTTCTTGGGTTATTGTCGCGTATACATGCAGGTTTCATCAAGCAAACTCAGTATATGCAAGTTTCTTGTATTAGAAACACGTGTGCATGCTTTTATGTATTTACGCAGTCGCATATGCAATTTTTTGAATTGTTTTTTCACATATTTTTTCCCATTTAGGGTTATTGCCTAGTGATTTATGCTGTTGTATGGTCATCTGCTGTCTAGAGAACTCAGTTTTCCCACAATATTTCTTTTTCAAAATATCCTTCTCACTGAAAAGTCTTGATTGGCCTAGGATTGCTTCTTAAGCAAGTTTGTAGTTTGTGTCTTGGGTTCAAGGATTCATTTTGAAGTTATTGTATGTTTTGGTTTTCCAGAACAAGAAATTGATTTTGATTTCGTTTTCAACCCAGATTTCAAGTTCCATTGCTTTGCTTTTCCTTGTTCAGGCCTTGTTTCTTTTCATGCTTTCTTGAGAGTCTTTTTGGAAAATTTGAAAATATTTGTTTCTTGATATTTTGTCATTTTTCCGGAATCTTTTGTTGCTATTTGGATCAGTTTGTGCAAGTTTGTATTCTTTCTTGTTTCAAGTTTCATTTATTTATGAGTTTTATAATTGCAAGATTGAAAGACTCCTTGTGTTTATTTCTAGATATTTCAAATTTTAGTAGTACTTTTGTGACTTCAAAAAGTTTCTTTTATTTATTTAAAAGAAAAACACAAAACATCACTTTTGTTTTTCTTTTTCCAAGATTTTGGTTTATGGATTCTTTTGTTTTATTGTTGAGGAGTGAATTGTGATCTTTTGCAATTCATTCTGCTTGCTTTGGAGAGAGTTTTATTTTTTATTTTTGCCCTCTTCATTTTCAAGTTGGCTTATTGTCTCTATAAAGAACTGCATTTTCTTATGAGTGCTGTTTAGGATCTTGCATCATCATTTTGACTTGAATTAGGTTAGTTTTCATCTTAAGCATTCTTAGTCTTTTTAGATTTGGTTGTATATCGATTGTTTCAGAAAAGAAAAGAAAAATATTTTTCTTATATATAGGTTTTCGTAGAACCCAAGTAGAAATCACTCTTCATCGAACAAAATGACTTCATTCATATAGTTAGTTTTCTATTGGTTTCTTTTGCGTCATAAAACATCATCAATTTAACTCTCGTATTTCCCCTTGACTTAAAGAACAACTATATAAAATCAAGTGATTTAATAAAATGAACTAGAACTTTTATTATCGTCATTAACAAAAACCAACAAGTTTAGGTTCATTAGGGCCTTGGAATAGGTGAGTGGAGAGTTAACTCTCCAAGGCCGCTCAAATTATAAAACTTAGAAGTTGAATTTTGAGAGAAATCCAATATCGTTAGAAAGATCGGGAAAGCTCCGTGATTGGGAGTTAAGAACGAGGGAGAGTGAAGACAAGGAAGAGAGATACCCCCTCTCCTACTTGTTGGATCCTGCCTCACGACTGTTCTGCCCGGATTTTGGTACGAGTTGGTATGTATAGTTTCCTTTCCTAAGGATTGCATAGGTGGTTGCGGAGGTGAATCTTGTGGCACCTGAGGCTGACATTGCATCACGTTCAGTAGTACTTCTGGAGGGTATCGTTGTGAAACTTGGGTGCTTGCACCGACAAAGGTTGTTGTTTGGATTTCAGCGTAACTGCTTCTAATACCTTCGCTAGTAGGCTTGGCATGTAATTACCCCAGACTATTTTTGGAAGGCCCTTGATTTTGACTTTCTTATATTTTGGTGTCCGGTCCTAATCACCCGGAGCAGAAATACTTGAAAGTTGTTTGATTTCTTGTATCTTTAGGGACTTTTAGAGAGTTCTCTTTGCTCCTAGTTGGCCTAGCTTTACAATTTTGAGTCTTTAAGTATATCTCTTTAAAGTAACTCAAAGTGGTTGATGGACCAGATCATCGGTCCAGGAGACTTCATGGGCTATCACCTACGAGTCCTGAGCCTTCTCCTCGGAGGCGTAGGAGCAATTCGGGCAGTGGTTTTCAATTAGTGGCAATAGGTGCATTGGAGATTGATCCTTCAGTTGGAGTTATTGATTCACAAGATAGACCTAGTACAAGTAGAGAGTTAGAGAGGAACACTCTAGTTCTTTCTCAAGTCCTCTTCTAGTTGGAAGACAATATTGAGGTTGAAAAGCTTTGCGAGTCTATTGCAGCTCCTAATTCTCCTCTTCCTCCCATTTATCCAGACATTTTATTATACGTTAGGACTCCAACCAACAGACCTTCGAGCCCAAGTTTATATCGATCTTTTCCTTCGATGACCACTACTGGAAGCATGGCATCCACGATAAGTGCTACGAGTATGAAAACTCCAGTATCTGTACAAGGAGGAGGAACCATTTCTATAGCTTTTGTTACTCCTAGCACTTCTATATTTGGTTCTACTTCCATTGGATATTCGCGTGGAAGTTCTCAAGTTGTTGCCTATGGCATTGGCTTTTTCCCTTTTGGAATGCTGACCAGCATGATTCCTTTGGTTCCGTTAAGTATTCCATCTGCTACCTCCACATCCATGGTAAGTGGATCAACCTCTTTCCAGAGTTTCCCATTTAGGGGTGTTCATATACCACATTCCAATCTAACTTTGGGGTCAATTCCTTTTCCCTCTACAGGTCAAAGTTATAATTCGTTTCAAAGTTGGACAAACCCTACAATTAGTGGGTTAGGAGCTGGGAATCAATCTCATTTTGGCCAAAAAGGGAATATGCCATATTCTTATATTCGTTCTTTCCAAAAAATTTCTCCCTATGCTAATGCATGGAACCCATATCAAGGGATCTCTTCTCCTTTTAACACTTCTCTAGGGGGAAACTTTACTAGTTATGGAGGTTTTTCAATAGGATTTGGTCAAACTCCAGTTTTTTCTAGACCATAAGGGGCTCCTTACAGTTCAGTTGGGTCTACGAGTTACTTCAGGAAACATGGTGCCTTGAAAAATCTAGGTCATTTTTTTCAGAACATTGGGAGTTCCGCCCGCATTGGCTGGAATCCTCAGGGTCTGCCATGACTCCCTTTTCTGGCAATGTTAGACTTGCCAGATCTCTCTAAATTGATTAATGATTCGATTAGGTATAACCCGGTTTGGCCTCCAGTCCCAACCAAACTCCCCTCTGATATGCCAAAATTTGAGGGGAAGACTAGTGAAGATCGGGTGACCACGTAACCGCTTTCCACTTATGTTGTTCGTCCAACTCCCTAATAGACGATTCAATCAGGTTGAGATTATTTCAATGTATCCTAACTAGAAATGCGGCTAAGTGGTACATAGAATTTCCAGGGGACACCTTCACTTCTTTCGACGATTTGGTGTAGGTTTTAACCCCGTATAGAAATTACCTACATACGAATTCTAAATCACAGGAAAAATAAAAATGCAAGAGCATAACACATAAAACACATATACACATAGATTTCCCAATGGATCCAAAAACCAGGACTACCATCTTGATTTTTCATTATGCTCCTTTCAATGTTACAATACATATTTATACATGCCGAAGCATCCAATACCATGGACTGAAAACCATCGCGTCCAAACCCATGGATTGAAAACCATAAGTAGGTTCGCCCAACCTAATATAGGGTCCAAAATTTTTTTTCCCGGGGTGCTACCCCGGACCCCATAGAGGGGGGCTACTCGCCCCCCTCAAACCCCTCGGACAAGGGGGGTTTCCGCCCCCCCTGTGACGCCCCCACTACGCAATTGGCGCAATGATGGGGGGGCTTCGCCCCCCCTCTAACCCCCCGGTTCACTACGTAAGTTAGTCGTGGAAAGAATATAACACAACCCAACAATCTCCCACTTGTTGTTTTCTCTCCATAGGGGGCCACAGGAGAGCTTAGTCATTTTTCCAGCCCTGAAATGCCGATTGTTTCTCTACACCAAGAGAACTTCTCAGAGCTCACAGATTTTGTCAATGCATCTGCAGTATTCTTCAAAGTGTCCACCTTTACCAGCAACACCTTTTTGTCTTCTATCATATCCCTCACAAAGGGATACTGAACATCAATGTGCTTTGTCTTTGAATGATAAGCAGGGTTCTTTGCCAAGAAAATTGCACTTTGGCTGTCACAGTCTATCCTTATAGCTCCCTGTACTAACCCCATACTTGAACACAATCTCTGCAACCAAACTGCTTCCTTGCTTGCCTGAGTGGCTACCATGTATTTTGCCTCTATAGTTGATAGTGCCACTACAGATTGTTTCTTACTCATCCAACTGACTGCACCTCCAAATAGGTTAAACACATACCCACTTGTAGATCTTCTCTGATCCAGATCTCCAGCCCGTCTGCATCAACAAATCCATGAATATCCAACACTCTGTCCAATCCTAGTCTTCCTTGGTAGCACAAACCATAATCACTAGTGCCACACAAATACCTGAAAACCCGCTTCACTGCTGTCTAGTGCTCCTTCCCTGGTT
>APFE030681059.1:0-15040 GCA_000404065.3 Pinus taeda
TGGGTGCTTACCTACCAAAAGAGAAAAGAATTATCAAAGAGATACAATAAGAATAATGCCTTGTGTAACACCCACTTGTATCCCAACTGGGGCAATTCCACCACTTCTGACTCTGATACCATAATCATAATATACAAACATATAGAATGACAAGATAGTAAAATAACATGATAGATAATCCATAAAACATGTAGATGACTTGTTTCAAGCACTTATCTATGAAATATGTTGACTAGCTATATGACTTAGACATACCATCCAACCATATACAATGTTACTCAGGCTCTCTTAGCTTTCAATCACCCTTGACTTAGTGACATTACTCCATGATGGTAACGCCTGCTAAAGCCAGGTACATATCCACTACCAGAAACAAATAAGGCCAAGGTACCAAACTATAAAAACCTCTTACCAATAATATCATATGCCCCATTAACCCCGCACTCAATTAATGCACCCCATTCTTTTCACTAACAGTCAATCGGGCGATACCACTACCTCCAGGGTGACCAAATTGGTCGACCATGTATTTCCCAGACCATGTGGCTTCCAAGAGTTCCTACTACCCTTATGAGTCTCTAATTACCCTCTAGGCCCTCACATATAGACACTTGTCCCCACTTAGCCACATCCAATTGAATAGGAGAACCACCATTTTATAGGAATGGCACCCCTTACTTTTACATTTTTTAATGATATAGTATAATATTATAATGTATCAAAGCACTTTTATGATCATGGAGTCCTAGCCCCCCATACTACAATCATGGTGGTATTATGTTAATCCCATTGTATTTACATAATATGTATACTACGCTCACTGAACTTTTACCACATATTCTATGTAGCCTAATCACATGGGAACTCTGGTCTTACAATGTATCAATACAATGGCCCATTCACCTAAAAAATTATACATAAGCAAGCACACAGGCCTCATTGGAACTTAGTGATGGGATTCCCAATTCGGTGCAAAATAAAACCCTTCTAACCTTTCCTAGGCACATAGACGCTATATTAAATCTCTCCTTTTACACTTAATAATGTTTTCTTAGATTTAATAAGTTCTTAGGAAGGTTTAGATATAATTTCTTATTATGTGCCTGATATTAATTAACTTGTAGAATATTGAGAGAATATTGAACGAATTTTGAAGATATGTAGAATGAGAGAATTTCGGGACTTTCTTCGATGGAACAACAAATGAATAGGATATTATGAAATTATTGAACAAATTTTGTAGCTCCACTGATTGAGAAAATCTAGGGATGTATTCACTCCTACAAGAGAAATCAAAACTCAGTATTTAAAGAAGATTCCTATTGTTGAGGACTAGATCCACATTTTGAAGGATTTTGGAGGGGAAAGATTCTTCCTTTCAAAGGGGATGCTTCCCCATCAAATTGTATAAGTACCAATTCAAATTAGCTCCTAGGGGCACGAAATTTTTGGCGTTGTGAAGAAAAATTGTTATTTAGCAATTCTACTTTCATTTATAGCAGGGATGTACTTGATTTGATCTGAGTAATGAAGTTTGGTTTCATTTCCAACTTCTGAGCCTTGGTTTCCCTCATAGGAATTTGAATATCCTTGGGATTGGCCATCCTAGGAGCCTCAGGTCCTTACTATACAATTTATTTATGTTCTTTGCATTTCTTAGTCACTTACATATCTTATTCTTGCATTTTGTATTTTTCATTTAGTATTCATGCTTCATTTGTTGTGGGTTAAAATTAGTTCAATGATTGAAATAATTTTATTTTTAGGTCATACATATAGTTAAAATTATGAAGCATCCTTGTAACAACTCTACAAAATAGTATTCATCATTGAGTTACTTGGATTAGTTTACTAGTTCATAATTCTGAAATTTCTAGTTTCAGTAATAAATTATTGTCGAATTTTAGCACATGTTAATGAACCTATTTTGAGTTTATTCCACTTATGTTGAAGTTTAAAAACATTCAAATTAATCAAAAAAATTCACCCCATAGCATTTTCACTATATTAGGTGAGGAATTTGAGTATTTAGATCAACTTACTAGTTCATTGTTCTCAAAATTTCTGGTTTTTAGTTGTAAATTTCTGCTGAATTTTAGCACATGCTAATGAAGATCTTTCAAGTTGGTTCCACATAGTTTTAATCCTAAAAAAATTAAAATTAATATAAAAAATTCCCACAACATTTTCATTTTACTAGCTTAGGAATTTGACAGGTTAACTCGAGAAATAAGCTTGCTAGAAGTTTCGTGTAGCAGAATGGAGGTATCTTGCAACAATCTTGTAGTAACACAAATTTCCGTAAATTTCTTCTATAATTACATCCAAAGACTTTCCTTTATTTATCATCACTCCATAATGTCATTTAATCCTTTAAGATGGATTTGAGAATACCAGAGACTCCATAGGCACTTTTCTTTCATAGTTTGATCTGGATTCTCTGCGCTACTAAAATTAACCAAGATCTTTTAATTCTGTGATGTTAACAAAATTGCATGTGAAAGAGTATGAAAAATTGTATGTGCGTGCTTTAAAGAAGTGGAAAAATAATGACAACCATCAATTCAAAGAACACAAACAAGTTGATAATGAAGTTCACCAAGTGTGGGTTACGTGTACGGGCTAGATGTTAAGAGTGGGGAGGCTACTTCATTAAATGTTGAAGAATGACGTTAAGTACATGGTACATTATTTGTCATTACAAGGGTAAACTCCCTCAAATAGAGTGGGATTTCCCTCCATGAGACGTTCTCCTATAAGAGCTCTCACTCATATGGGCCCTCCTTCAGCATGACAAGATAATAAATTCTCATATGACATGGCATACAAGTATCTTTCAACATAATGGTAACAAGGATGTCAACAACAAAATCATCATCTCAGCAAATCAAAAGAAAGACATAGCATCACTGCATCATATACCTCCACTTCCGGAGATCGCATGAAAATGCAAATCTTAGTTACAAAAACAGACATCATCGTTGAATTTGTGGCACGAAATCATATTAAAAAGCTATAAACTTGACCCCTTTCTAACACTGTCAAATCTGGACCCTTGAAAATCTCAAAGATTCCTTATTAATGACTCCTTGAAATCTTGCTGCTCAGATGAACATTCTGAGTCCACCATCGTGCTCCTTGTAAAATTTTGATAAAAATGACTATAAAGTTGGGATCATTCTCCCTTTGTAAAAAATCAGCCTCCAAGGGAATCTTTTAGATTCCTCAAGCTTCTGCAAAATGAATATTCTCAAAATGGTTATGTCTTCAAAAACATGCCATCCAAATTTCGCTATTATTAGGTTCAGCGCTGCCTCTTCTATCCCAGGTGAATGAATGTTTGGGTTTAAATATGTGTTTTCGCATAAACAATACAAAGACAAGCCACTTGGGCCATTGGTGGCAGGGTTAAGTTGGGCAAGGGAGGTCGGTGGTTCCAACCCTGCCCTCACTTGAAATTTCCTATGGTTACATAATGATTTTGGTGTTTTACAAAATTTGGTGGTAGAGGCGCGTTTAGTTTGGTTTTGTTTTGATTAGGCTGCCACATTGGGTTGGCTGGCCACTGGTCGACGTGAGTTCAAACCCTGTCGACCCATTGTATTCTGCCATGTTGTACCATCTGGTTGGGTGGGTCCGCCATTGGGTGGCTCACCCACCTTGTTTGACTATATCATATAACAATTTCGTTGGGGGTGGCAGCCCACCACCCCTTTTTTATAGATTTTTCATTTTATTTAAACAATATGGTCAAAACTTTCCCACCGAATTTTTAGGATCACCGGCAAAATTAAAGAGGCAAAATAATTCGCCCGTTCTAGCAGCTGTTGTAACATGATTAGTTTTGATAATTTAAATTTGCTTATATAATAGGTTTTAGTACATTAGAAATAATAAATGGGTCTGCAAGGGTAAAATGCGCCCTCAAAATGTAAATTCAAGTCTCATTAGCTAATTGATTTAGTTAATCATGCATTTAAACATGATTAAATGATGTAATAAAGTAAATTCAAACATTGTTTATAAACAAATGAGAATGAATTTTAAAAAACATAAAGTGGTTTTTGTTTATAACATCCTTATGTACAAAAACCACTCTCAGTTTTCTAACAGTTGTTATGGTTTTGGAGATACAAATTCATCTTTGAAGGCATGTTTTCTAGAAATTTCGTGTTTTAGTCACCTTTTTACAGAGAATATGGTAGCTAAACAAAGATGAATCTTGGGAAACTAGAGGAGGTTTTTGTTCCTACAATTCTATTCTACAAAAATGTATCTCCATTTTGTAACAGAGGTTATGGTTTTGGATATTCGGATGAATCTTTGCAGGCATGTTTTCCGGAATTCTCTTTTTCTTAGTCAGTGTTTTCAAATGCAGTTTCCAAGCATGGGGAAACGAATTTTCAAAAAATGAAAGGGGTTTTGTTGCTAACATCATCATTAAAAAAAACTTCTCTGAGTTTTCTAACATCTATTATGTTGGGAGACACAAAGGTATTACATGACCCTATTTTTCAGAATTTCGGGAGGGAAAAGGTCAAAGACAGTTAGTGACTTGGAGGCCTTCTGATCAAATATGAGTTGCAATCAAATTTAAATTTCTCTTATTTATTAAAAAAAAAACCTCAAGGATAGTACTAGAACTCTTCAAATAGTTTTAGTTACCTTTATTTGTGTTCTATTTTTGTAATACAGTTTTATGATATTTGTAATAACTCTTGATATTTTTATCAAGATATTTTGTGAGGAAATTGTATAAATACTTCATCAACTAAAGTAATATGGGTTGGATTTTGATGCGAAGGCTCTTGAACTATGTAATATCTCCTCTTATAGAATTCTAATGAAAGCATTCCAGCTCTAGTTATGACAAAATTTTGTGTTCCTTATATGTCTTTCTAGTGTTTTCATAACTTGTTTCTACATATGTTCAAAGAAATTGTAGGAAGGTTTGGGTATGGTAGATTAAATCTTAATCTCCCTGTAATTCCCTGCAAAATCATAACCTTAGAAAGAGATTAGCTTATTAGACTATTTGTCTGAAATAGCTCCTCTTGGAATCAGTTTCACTTTGGCCTCCTGTTACCTTTGAATATGTTTTTGCTGGGCTGTAGAAATCTTCTACACACACCTAAATTTCCCTAGTTGTTAAGTAGTCAGTCTGAATGCTCAATTATTAGTAATCCCCTTACATTCTTGTACCATATTTCTTGAAAAATCTAAGTCATTCCGTGAGGCTCGAAGCTGACACTTTCAGAAGGGACCCTGTGAGAGAGGCCTTTAATCATGATTAGGGATTATTATTGATCGCCAACCATCCCCAATAAAACCATAAATCTGGCCATTGTGCTTCAAAGGCTTTTGTTCAGTGACAGGTGAACAACGTTAAACAAAGCCTCGTAGCAACTGATGGAGCTCCCTCTGTTTCAAGGGCTAGCTTGAACCTAAAGGCTAGTTGAGTTGGTTTCCTGGAATAGTTTTTGTATCCAAGGATTGCCTGCGGGAAACAGGTACAAAATCTAGCGTCGTTTCCGGGGAGCGAAGTAACGAACATGTATTTCTTCAGGGAATGATAAAGATTAGATCTATTCTTTTCTGGTGAACAAGGAGTAGACATTTATTATTGGTTGCATTTCTTTCACCTGGCGATTCCACTTTGTCATATGGTGATTCCACTGGGTGACCAATCCCGCTGTTTCAAAATTTCAGCTGCCTTTATTGCTATGCAAGGTTCACTGATACTTTCAATCAGTAGTATATGTCTCTTCCTGTCAGCCATGGTCAAAAATCTAAAATGTCTATAGAGGATGAAACTTTTAAAGTACACCTATGAGCATAAGTTTTCCATGGGATCTTATGTTCATATTGTATATATTCTTCAAATTTTCAGCTCCTCGCAACATGGTTTGTCAATAAATCCACTTCGCACTTGGTTACATTGGAAAGCGAATTACATCTAATAGTGTAAATTTTTTCAGTTCAGTTAGATAGAGGTGTGGGGATTAAACAGATATTTTGAGTTTGAGTATGTAGTAGATCAACGTGTTCGATGTTTATGAGTGGTGTGATTTGAAGAGTATATGATAGATCAACTTATATTTTCAGTCTTTAGAAATTTTCAGTTTTCAGATTTCAGTATGAAAGAGTATCGGAATTATTGCAGGCATATGGTTTCATTACATAGTTGTAGGTTGTAGTGTGTAGTGTGCAGTAGCAGAGTATTCAAATGAAAACACTGATCCATGGAGATTCGTTATATTTCGACATAAGATGGAAAATTAGTGTTTGGTAGTTTTATGGTATGACTCCATGCCCAACACCAAAAGGCAATCGGTCTGCTAGTTCTCTGCATCCCACGGGGGAAAGCAGTCCCCATTGGAGCCGATGTTGTAACATGATTAGTTTCGATAATTTAAGTTTGCTGATATAATAGGTTTTAGTAGTTTAGAAATAATAAATGGGTCTGCAAGAGTAAAATGTGCCCTCAAAATGTAAATTTAAGTCTCATTAGCTGGTTGATTTGATTAAATGATGTAATAAAGTAAATTCAAACATGGTTTACAAACAACCGAAAATGAATTTTCAAAAATGGAAAGAGGTTTTTGTTTATAACATCCTCATGTACAAAACCCACTCTCAGTTTTCTAACAGTTGTTATGGTTTTGGAGATACAATTGCATCTTTGAAGGCATGTTTTCTAGAAATTTCATGTTTTAGTCACCTTTTTGCAAAGAATATGGTGGCTAAACAAAGATGAATCTTGGGAAACTGGAGGAGGTTTTCGTTCCTCAGATTAACAGAGGTTATGGTTTGGGATATTTGGATGAATCTTTGCAGGCATGTTTTCCAGAAGTTTCCTTCTTTTAGCCAGGGTTTTAAAATGCGGTTTCCGAGCAAGGGGGAACAAATTTTCAAAACATGAAAGAGGTTTTTGTTGCTAACATAATCATTTACAAAACCCTCTCTGATGTTTCTAACATCTATTATGTTTTGGGAGACACAAAGGTATTACATGACCCTATTTTTCAGAATTTCGGGAGGAAAAAGCTCAAAGAGAGTTAGTGACTTGGAGGCCACCTCATCAAATATGAGTTGCAACCAAATTCGAATTTCTCTTCTTTATCAAAAAAATCCTCAAGGATAGTACTAGAACTCTTCAAATAGTTTTAGTTACCTTTATTTGTGTACTATTTTTGTAATACAGTTTTTAGATATTTGTAATAGCTCTTGATATTTTTATCAAGATATTCTGTGGGGAAATTGTATAAATATTTCATCAATTCAAGTAATATGGGTTGGCTTTTGATCCCAAGTCTCTTAAACTATGTAATAGCTTCTCTTGTAGAATTCTAATGAAATCCTTCCAGTTATGACAAAATTTTGTGTTTCTCGTATGTATTTATAGTGTTTTCATAACTTGTTTCTACATATGTTCAAATAAATTGTAGGAAGGTCTGGGTAAGGTAGATTAAGTCTTAATCTCTCTATAATTCCTTGCAAAATCATAACCTTTAGAAAGAGATTAGCTTATTGGGTTGTTTGTCCAAGATAAGTCCTCTTTGACTGGTTTTTTCTTTATGTTTTCTGATAGCCATTAAAAGAGATTAGCTTATTAGACTGTCTGTATGAAATAGGTCCTCTTGGAATCGGTTTCACTTTGGCCTTTTGTTATCTTTGAATATGTTTTTGTTGGACTATCGAAATCTACTACACACATCTAAATTTCCCCAGTTGTTAAGTAATATGACTCATTTTTCTATCATAATTGTTGAAAAAACTAAATTTCCATGGAATATTTTTAATAGTAATAAAGATAGAGCGTTAAAATTTATGTTAAAATTTATATACAATATTATTATACCATATGATATTGTAACAAAATCGTTTTACCAAGTAAGAATTTCGATCATTAAAAATTATATTTAATTTATAATTATTAATAATAATGTTATAAATTAATTATTTAGTATGATTTACTTTAATCTTGACGATATATATGAAATTAAGAATGATCAAACATGTTATAATCTGAGTGATAGCGAAGTGAATATGACAATGGCAAGAAGCCGTCCAAGAAGAATGAATTCTATTGCTCGTTCAATATTTTGTACATGATATTTCTCGTCGAATTGTGGGAAAATCCTGTGTGAGTGATGTTTATTACTTGATCTTTTGTTCAATTTTTTCTATAATCAAAACCATTCCTGCAGTTTTGAGTACACTACATTTTTAATAGATTTAATAAAAATGTGTTAAATTTTAAATATAAATTGAAAATTGATTAACATGAGAAATTTCATAATCCAAATTAACACTGATATGTATTTCCAAGTCTTGTCAATCGTGTGTCAAACGCAGCGTCTAGCTATTATAATTACCTCACTCAGATAACAACATCGGGAGGTTGGTTTTATTTAAGTATATAGATACCACCTCAATTGAAGGAAGGAAAGAGCGAATAGTATTATGACAGCATCGGATCAAAATCATGAGGATGTGAACCTGCTTTGGATAATTTGGACGAGCCTGTCATCGATCTGGAAAGCTCTGGCGAGCACAGAGGCAGAAACAGGAGGAGAGGCTCCGAACAAGGCGGGCGCAACCTGCTGAGCTCCTGGATTCTGGCTGTTCAGTCCAGAGAAGGCCACTGCGTTGACAGGGCCAATGTTCTGTTGGAAATGCACAAGACCTCGAGGGAACACAAACACGTCTCCCTTCTCCAGCGTTGTGGAGAACAGAGTGTTGTTAGTGGTGATAAAGCCAACCAAGAGA
The DNA here is from genome assembly GCA_000404065.3 of Pinus taeda. Lineage (NCBI taxonomy): Eukaryota > Viridiplantae > Streptophyta > Pinopsida > Pinales > Pinaceae > Pinus > Pinus taeda. Next base: position 8,773 of record APFE030681059.1, read on the forward strand.
GTACCCTCGATCACCACCAAGATTTCGGTGGCCCGCGGATGTGTGTGAGGAGGGTTGAGGCCGAGAGGAGCAGCGAAATCAAGGCGGACCAACGAAATTCCCAAGGTGTTTAAGCCTGGTAGCTGCGTTACAAAGGCTGGCGTTACAACGAATCCCAACTGGTTACTGGTATCTCCTGGTTTATCTAGGCCCCTCAACCGGAAGTCGTCTGCTGTGACCGTCATCGCATTCTTACATGGAAACCCGTTCACAATAACTGCACAATTCAAATCAAGCAAAATATATATATAAAATGTTATTCACCCATGATCAGCTAGCAGACATTCGCAAACGCACAAGACATACATATTATATTACATGTAATTACAACATGGAAACATTACCATTGCTTTGCATATCAGCAACGCAAATGTCTTGTAAAGGATCTGGATCACTTGCACGCACAATAACAATACTATTTGCGTATGATAAGATCACTAGTACTGCAACTGCTAACGCCGGAAAGGATTCCATGCCTGTAACTCACTATTTTCCTTTTCTTCTATTCGAAAATAAATAGAGATGGACTGAATTTGATTATGAATGGAGAGCGTTGCTCCCTTTTATAACTATGGTAAACGATGGTTTTAATAGTTTTTTGAAGTCCGCGAACGAAAGACATATTGACCCGGTGTTGCAGGTTCACCCACCGAATCCCCTCTGCCGCATACGACTGTGTCAGAGTGCTGGTTAGTTAGAGTCTAAAGAATAAAAAACTCAAGTAATGTACAATTGTCTCAACCAAGTAATCAATATATATGTATATTTTGTGAATATATATACATATCTATATCGGGAGGATATGGTCAGTTGCGTATTTCCTCCCACATTCAAAAATAGAAAAAGTCTACCTTTATGTAATATGTTTTAGATTGTCTTTTAAGAATGAAAAAGTTTGCTTTCATATAACATGTTTTACTTTTTCAAACTAAAAGAATTGTACAATGATCCGGAGTTTGATACCGTTTGAAAGTTAATGTTTAACCACACAAGATAATTAATTGATAATGGTGTTTATTTTATATATATATAGTTAGTTAAAGTAAGATTGTATAGCTTAACAAAATCAAAGTTTTCGTATATGGTTTTTAGAGCAATTTTACGAATGGGAAACTATATAATTTTGTTCATCTCCCAATAGAGTTATAGAGCAACCTACCTATTGGGAAACTATCTAATTTGACCATCTGCTAATAGAGTTATTACTCTAAAATTGCAAAAATTGTAACATCTGCACTACAGTGCCTATGGAGTCATCATACCACAAAAAATTATCAACCAACATTTAATAATTATGAATCAAAGAAGTGATATCAACCAACATTTAACAATTACGAATCAAAGAAGTGATATCAACCAACATTTAACAATTATGAATCACAAGAAGTGATCAACCAACATTTAACAATTATGAATAAGAAGAAGTGACACTTGTCTCATCTCTCACACTAGATCCTAGAGGCCCAAACGTTGTGCCAGTGCATAGAATATGACACTCATTTTGAGGAAGGAAAGTATCCATCCTCTCCACATAGAACCACAAGTTCTACTATTCTATTTTCACATCATCAAGGATAGCAAAAAAACATTATACCTATCATCCTATTTTTCCATAAGAATACTTCCTATCAAGGTTTTCATTTTTGAATAAATAAATAATGAAAAGATACTACTTTTTTCAACGTGGCTAGTATCCGAAATCCACTGCCCACATTCCTCCACTAGCTCTGAATATGAGAAGAAATTTCTTTCTCTAGTCGCCATGGTCTCAAGGTTCTAAAATTTACTCCGAATATCAAGAGGAACATACGAGTGAAATGACTCATCAACCTCTTGGGCTTACTGATGGGCTTGATTATGGTCCTGGGGGGCTCATCCTCCCCATCCTCCCCTTCTTCTCCTCATGCACTGACATCGCATGGGGCTTGTCTCATAATGCAAATGAAAATCAAACTATGTTTGACCAAGATACATAACACCACGAACAAAGCACTGGTGCTCAAGCACTAGAGCCCAAGCACTAGCTAGACACAAAAAATAGAGCTCCAAAGAGCTCCAATAGAACTCTTAGCATGAATAAGCCAACATTCATGGACAACTAAACAAGATTTAAAAGATTTAGAGATAATTTCTTATTATGTGCTTAATATTATTTATGTTGTAGAATATTGAGAGATTGTTGAGTAAATTCTGAAGTTCTTTAGAATGAGAGAATTTAGGGACTTGCTTCAATGGACCAATAAATAACTAGGATATTATGAAATTATTGAACAAACTTTAGAGCTCCACTAATTGAGAAAATCTGAGGATTGAGAAAATCTAGGGATGTGTTCCTTGCTACAGGAGAAGCCAAAACTCAAAATTTAATGAAGATTCCTATTGTTGGGGACCGGATCCACATTTTGAGGGATTTTTGAGGGGAAAGTTGTCTCCTTTCAAAGAGTATGCTTCCCCATCAACTTGTATAAGTATCAATTCATATATGCTATTAAATTAGTTGGTAATGATGTTGATCATATATGCTATTAAATTATTTTGAGTTGTTGACATGTTTTGCATTATCTTTTAAGATAGAAAAAAAATCTAATTCTATGTAATATTTTTCACATTGTTATTTAAAAATGGGAAAAAGAAAACATACAATGCTTTTGGGTATAATAATATTTCTAACTTTTCATGTATAGTTATATTATTTTTTATTTATACAATTTAGTTATTTAATAGATGCTAAAAGGTTAATAAATCACAGAGTTTTTTTTTCATTATCTTGTTCATGTGGGAGGGTTCAAGGGGAAGGGAATCAAGTGGGATGGGTAGCTAGGGGGCATGGTGATGGAGGGGGGTTGGGGCAGGGAGGAGAAGAATAATATATATATATAATATTATATAATATATATATAATATTAGATTTATCAAAGAGATTGCCCATGGGGCTTTGGATTGATGGTGAATGGATGCACTGTTAAGACACTCTTGGCGATAGGTCACTAGTTCAAATCCCCCGTGGGTGTTTACCTACCAAAAGAGAAAAAGAATTATGAAAGGGATACAATAAGAATAATGCCTTGTGTAACACCCCATAGTATCCCAACTAGGCAATCCCACCGCTTCTGACTCTGATACCATAATCACAATATACAAACATATAGAATGACAAGATAGTAAAATAACATGATAGATAATCCATAAAACATGTAGATGACTTGTTTCAATCACTTATCTATGAAATTTGTTGACTACCTATATGACTTAGACATACCATCCAACCATATACAATGTTACTCGTGCTCTCTTAGCTTTCAATCACCCTCGAGTTAGTGACATTACTCGATGATGGTAACACCTGCTAAAGCCAGGTACATATCCACAACCAGAAACAAATAAGGGCAAGGTCCCAAACCATAACAACCTCTAACCAATAATCTCATATGCCCCATTAGCCTCGCACTCAATTAATGCACCCCATTCTTTTCCCTAACAGTCAATCGGGTGATACCACAACCTCCAGGGTGACCGAATTGGTCGACCATGTATTTCCCAGACCATGTGGCTTCCAAGAGTTCCTACTACCCTTATGAGTCTCTAATTACCCTCTAGGCCCTCACATATAGACACTTGTCCCCACTTAGCCACATCCAATTGAATAGGAGAACCACCATTTTATAGGAATGGTACCCCTTACTTTTATGTTTTTTAATGACATACTATAATATTATAATGTATCAATGCACTTTTACAATTATGGAGTCCTAGCCCCCCATACACTTTTTGTACCTCGATCTACAACCATGGTGGTATTATGTTAATCCCATTATATTTACATAATATGTATACTAGGCCCACTCACCTAAAAAATTATACATAAGCAAGCACACAGGCCTCATTGGAACTTAGTGATGGGCTTCCCAATTCGGTGCAAAATAAAGCCCATCTAACCTTTCCTAGGCACATAGAGGCTATATTAAATCTCTCCTTTTACACTTAATAATGTTTTCTTAGCTTTAATAAGTTCTTAGGAAGGTTTAGAGATAATTGCTCATTATGTGCCTAATATTAATTAACTTGTAGAATATTGAGAGAATATTGAGCGAATTTTGAAGATATGTAGAATGAGAGAATTTTGGGACTTTCTTCGATGGAACAACAAATGAATAGGATATTATGAAATTATTGAACAAATTTTGTAGCTCCACTGATTGAGAAAACCTAGGGATGTATTCACTCCTACAAGAGAAATCAAAACTCAATATTTAAAGAAGATTCTTATTGATGAGGACTAGATCCACGTTTTGAGGGATTTTGGAGGGGAAAGATGCTTCCTTTCAAGGGGGATGCTTCCCCATCAAATTGTATAAGTACCAATTCAAATTAGCTTCTAGGGGCATGAAATTTTTGGCCTTGTGAAGAAAAATTGTTATTTAGCAATTCTACTTTCATTTATAGCAGGGATGTACTTGATTTAATCTGAGTAATGAAGTTTGGTTTCATTTCCAGCTTCTAAGCCTTGGTTCCCCTCATAGGAATTTGAGTATCCTTGGGATTGGCCATCCTAGGAGCCTCAGGTCCTTACTATACAATTTATTTATCTTCTTTGCATTTCTTAGTCACGTACATATCTTATTCTTGCATTTCGTATTTTTGCATTTAGTATTCATGCTTCATTTATTGTTGGTTAAATTAGTTAAATTATTGAAATAATTTGATTTTTAGGTCATACATATAGTTAAAAATATGAAGCATCCTTATAACAACTCTACAAAATAGTATTCATCATTGAGTTACTTGGATTAGTTTACTAGTTCATAATTTTGAAATTTCTAGTTTCAGTAATAAATTTTTGTTGAATTTTAGCACATGTTAATGAACCTATTTTGAGTTTATTCCACTTATGTTGAAGTTTAAAAACATTCAAATTAATAAAAAAAAATTCACCCCATTGCATTTTCACTATATTAGGTGAGGAATTTGAGTATTTAGATCAACTTACTAGTTCATTGTTATGAAATTTCTGGTTTTTAGTTGTAAATTTCTGCTGAATTTTAGCACATGCTAATGAAGATCTTTCAAGTTGGTTCAACATAGATTTAATCCTAAGAAAATTAAAATTAATATAAAAAACTCCCGTAACATTTTCATTTTATTAGCTTAGGAATTTGGCAGGTTAACTCGAGAAATAAGCTAGCTATAAGTTTCGTGTAGCAGAATGGAGGTATCTTGCAACAATCTTGTAGTAACACAAATTTCCCTAAATTTCTTCTAGAATTACATCCAAAGATTTTCCTTTATTTATCATCCCTCCATAATGTCATTTAAACCTTTAAGATGGATTTGAGAATACCAGAGACTCCATAGGCACTTTGCTTTCATAGTTTGATCTGGATTCTCTGCGCTACTAGAATTAACCAAGATCTTTTAATTCTGTGACGTTAACAAAATTGCATGTGAAAGAGTATGAAAAGCCGTATGTGCGTGCTTTAAAGAAGAGGAAAAATAATGACAACCATCAATGCAAAGAACACAAACAAGTTGATAATGAAGTTCACCAAGTGTGGGTTACGTCTACGAGCTAGATGTTAAGAGTGGGGAGGCTGCTTCATTAAATGTTGAAGAATGACGTTAAATACATGGTACATTATTTGTCATTACAAGGGTAAACTCCCTCAAATAGAGTGGGATTTCCTTCCATGAGACGTTCTCTTATAAGATCTGTCACTCATATGGGCCCTCCTTTAGCATGACAAGATAATAAATTCTCATATGACATGGCATACAAGTATCTTTCAACATAATGGTAACAAGGATGTCAACAACAAAATCATCATCTCAGAAAATCAAAAGAAAGACATAGCATCATTGCATCATATACCTCCACTTCCGGGGATGGCATGAAAATGCAAATCTTAGGTACAAAAACAGACATCATCGTTGAATTTGTGGCACGAAATCATGTTAAACAACTATAAACTTGACCCCTTTTTGATACTGTCATTTTTGGACCCTAGAGAATCTCAAAGATTCTCCAAAGATTCCTTATTAATGGCTCCCTGAAATCTTGCTACTCAGAAGAGCATTCTGAGTCCACCATCGTGCTCCTTGTAAAATTTTGATAAAAATGACTACAAATTTGGCATCATTCTCCCTTTGTAAAAAATCAGCCTCCTAGAGAATCTTTTAGATTCCTCAAGCTTCTGGAAAATGAATATTCTCAAAATGGTTATGTCTTCAAAAA
>APFE030681062.1:0-12478 GCA_000404065.3 Pinus taeda
CACTCATTACATCAGAGTTTCATCTATATATAGAAAAACATTCTTAACTACTTTGAGCTTCCTCCTCCAGCATGAGGGGAGCTCGATGACTGCCATTAACTACCCCTATCTATATTAACAGACTCATTAAATCTACTAAGTATTGAACTGTAATTACAAAGAGTCCTAATCAAACTTAAACTCTAATTTTATTCTCCTCGTATCATGATTCCTTTCTAGGTCTTCGACAGTTGTCTCCTTTAGTTTTGGCCGTGATAGCTGAGATAAGGATGCAAGGAACAAGATTAGCTTTGGATGCTGAATGTGCTGATGGTTTATTGATTATAAAAACAAAACCCTTGTTTCTCTGGTCTCTGTCTCCTACCATCATTCGAAAGTTGAGCAATATGTTCCCAGCTCTTTAATACCCCAAAATTGATGAGCATCACCATATTTCTAGATATGCTGGAAGCCTTGTTGATTGAACAGGTGTACAAGTCTAAATCCTCGTATGCATCTTCAGCCAAACCCTAACCACCGATAATAAAGTACCTTTATTAAAGCTATAGCTTAAGACAAAATATTTTACCTTTATGGAGAATGCACACTTGTCATTATTTGAATGGCCCTGATAGCCTTATGTGGTCTCCTTGATGTTCATTAGGCATTTTCTTCAAAATCTGCTATCCTCACCATTAAACTGTTTATTTTCTTCAAAAAACAGCACCTACAGTAGTTTCGTAGCGTGCTACGAAACTGCTGTTTTTTCAAAAACACAGTCTTTAGTGAATGTCTCAATATTCTCTGTGACTGTAACGGCTCTGCCACTGGTTTCAAAACTCCTATTTTACCTTGGATTTATATAGCCGTGCTTACATGCCTTAAAAAACAATGAACTTAAGCAAAATTAAGAAAAACTTTGGAACAACACCTGACTTAGAATCTGCAATTTCACTTGGCAGCTAATTTATTTAGCTGTTCTTTTAATTTCGCAACCTCTTTTTCCATGGCTGCGATTTCAGCTACGACCCTCTCCATCTCAGCCACTTCTTTTTCGGTTGCCTCCCACTAGTCCTTTGAAGATGAAGTCTTTGCTTCTTGAGAAATGGTGATTTTTTTATTTGGAACTTTTTCCTTGGTTTCTTTTGCTTCTTCTGTTCTGGATTGTTTTTCTGTTTCTCTTGCTTGTTTTCTTGTAAAAGGTTTTTTCTTTATTTTCTCTGCCTCTTCTTCTTTGGGCAGTTGTTCAGCTTTCTCTGTTCTGGGCAACTTTACAGCCACCTCCTCTTCATGCACTTTCTCGGCTTCTTTAATTTTTTTCCTTGTAACTAGCCTTCGTGGTCTGAACACAAACTCTTTACTAGGTTCATCAAACCTTAACCTCTTCGAGGCCTTTGATTTTTTAGTGCTCTCTGGTGATGATTGAGTTAAGTCAATATGCATTGGCTCAATACGCACTGATTTAGCCTGTTCAAAATCAATAGCCTCAAGCAAATCATTTAAACTAGCCTTCGATGCTGGACTTTATTCAACAGCTACTGATTTGCCCTTCTCCTTGCTTAATTGACTTCTGGTCTTAACCCTTGATACCTGTTCAGCCCCACTTGACCCAGGTGCATCTTTCTTGTGCTTGACCTTCTCCTTTGGTGATGGTTGAGATGGTTCTTTGATAACCAATGGCTTCATTACTTCCTTCAATTGATTCTTGGTCTTCTTCTTGCCTTTTATCTCCTTTCGAAGCTCAGCGAGAGTAGGTTCCTCAACTGACTTTTCTCTTTCTCTAACAGGCAGTGGGGTGAGGCCTGTCTTACTCTAAAAACCAGCCATAAAAATAAAAGAATCCCAATCCCGACCAATTTTCTGCAGACCATCCAACACTAACAATTTCACTAAACCATGATGATACAGTGATGTCTCATAGTTATCCTTTTTTAGCTGAATTTTATCACACATCTTGCTGAGGCTATGAAACAAGTAGAATGGGATATCTATAGATGCTTTGCCTGTAAAATGCAGCAACAGCTTAAAATGATAGGAGTAAACTTTAGTATATCTCCCTTCACATGTTAAATACTTTTGAATACATGTAAAGAGAAGTGCATAGTGTTCCTTTACATAATTCCTTGGCACAGCCTTTGTAAGATCTTCATCTACATAAGGTTCCTTCAAGAATTCCTTGCAGGGGTTCATATAAAATTTGAAATTTTTAAACCACTCCTGCCCTCCTCTCGGAATTTCAGTCACCCTAGCAATAACTTCTGGAGATACCGGGAATTCTAACATAGACACTTTAGAACCTAAACCAGTAAAATTTAAGGCAAATGCTTTTGTTACCTTAGCATGCCCACCCTACAGCTTCTCACAAAATGTCCAGCAACCAGCATCCTGAAAAGCTTGTCTTACACCTTCATCTCTTAATGCAAGATCCAATCCCACAGGTTCTGTTCTTTGACATCTTCCAGACCGATGCCCCTTCTTCTCCATTTCGCTTTGAAAACTTTCGCACAGAGAGACACCACCGACTACAACTCAAATGGCAAATTCAAATTTTGGAACGCAGGCTCGCTTGCAATTAGGTTCTTTAAGGAAGAAACTCGTGCTCATTTGGCAATTAAACAGTCTCATCATACAAACAGGTCAGTTCATGCATCACTAACAGACATCATAACATTGCCATGCATTACAAAACCATTTGAATGATTTTTATGTGCGTGGCTATGAACCTATTGGTGGAATGATGGCTCAAAATCACTTGGAAAGGACGCCAACTGACAATAAACGGATGGACACACTGACTCATCCCCCCAGACATGACATTTTAAGAATCAGTGGTGCAAAATTCCCGAATCCGTGATTTCGTAGCACAGATAGTTATAAATTATCAAAATGCGCTACGAAATGGCTGGTTACTGACACGCTACGAAAAAGCTAAAACATCATTGCGCTACCAAGTCAGCCAATAAAACTGCGCTGCGAAAATGCGAAAAGGGCCAGTGACATAAGCAAGATAAGACAGGCCTTATACAATCATGATGGAGGGTGACTAACGGTATCTGAAAATGATTTTCATTAATAACTTTCTAAAACATGATCCCTAAGTAACGAACATAGGACAACAACTATTTGACACCTATTTTTGACAATGAAATTTTTTGGACAACATTTATGTACATGTAACTGCATTTCTTGGTGATAACACTACTTACACATCATATTGATGCAACTTTCTGATCACATGGTTGAGGCTTCTCAAGCTCCTTCTCTATCTGCAACCTAGCCTCACAACAAATCTACTCACTTAAAATCATCTTGGTTGACCTCCTCAAGGCTTAGACCCTATAAATATACCTAATATGACCCTCTCCATCCTTAAAAAACCTATCTCTACCCTCATCCAGGTCCTCTTTCCCTTGGTTGTTCTATAAAACTTAGAACATATCCTTTAATGGTCTATTATAGACCTCGACCAACCTTCCTAAGCACATATTTTCTCTTGGCCTTTCTATCAAAGCCTTCTATTGATTCCACAACAACCCTTAACCTCTTATCCATCCATATTCGAACCACGATTAACTTTGTCCTACATTTGTTCTACCCTTGATCTATTACATCCAGTTATGTCCAGCACTCTATCACACTCCTAGGGCTAAAACACTTGTGGATGGCCCTTTATATCTTTATGGTTGCTTTACAAACCATAGGATAGACCTGCATTTGGGATTACTAGGATACACAAAGGAATTTTCATAACCGTATAAGGCATCTGCCCCATTCTCCAACCCATGGGTTTCCCTTGTTGGGGTTTCACACCTACAAACTAGTCACATATTTTCTCCAACTAGTATTGACTCACTTTTTCTTAGTAGATCCTCAACTCGGAATCTTGGAAATACTTATTTACTTTCTCCTGTGACTTCTATTGGATAGATATTGACCTCCATGAACAAAACTCAACCCTCTCTAGGGCTCTTTCATTCCACACTATTATCCTTCACAATGTGTCTCTAGGCCTCTCCTTTGACCTCTTATTTATACTTTTTTGTGAGTTATCTGGGTTTTTTCTTTGTCCATCAAGAAACCCAAATTTTACCACTCAACGACAAATTATATTAAAGAATTAATTAACTTGGGTCTCAATACTTTGGGTCAAAACCCCAACTGCCTGGGTAACTTGCCTAGCTAACTTACTTTTGGTGGGTTTTTACCACTCAAAAATAGCTTTCGAGCTACCCAAATTCCAACACCCACTCTCGATTGTGAAGGAATTTCCATCACACCTTGAAATCATGGAAAATTTTAGGGGCTAATATTTGTAGGTGGGCTAATTTTTCAAAAATAAGATTCGTCAATTTCCATTTTTTTATAAAAATAATTTGCCAAAATTTTACAATATAAAATTATTTTATGTTAAATACCGCCAACATTATATAGAGAGTATATATAAAATCCAAATAAATTTAAATAATTTTACAAATACATCAATAAACATCTTATAGTTTGAATATTAGGGACTAGTGATATTCGCCAATGTTTTTAAACTTCAAGATAATTTTCCATCCTCAAAATTTTTCCTATTTTAAATATCCAGCTCCATGAATTTTCCTACATGTTCCAAGAATTCTTTTTTCATGATCATGATTATCTTCCCATGGTTCATGACCATCCTTGCAAGCCCTAAAAGATTCCACTCTATCGCTTGAAGCTGAAGGTTAGAATTCCACTAGGGGTAGACTCTCCTTTGTAGTCTAACTTTGAACCCAGGCTCCCTATTAGCCTACAAAACCTCCCTGGCTCACTCTTCTTCCTTCCTATAAAGTGTTGCAATTGAACATGTGTCCTTTCAAGGTTAATCCTGAGCTACAGTCGAACACTAGGTCTAATCCACTCTAGACCATAGTAACTCAACTTTGAAAATGTGCTCATCCTCTTGGTTCAAATACCTCATGTGCACATGGCTCCACTAATGGATGTGTAACTCCACAACCCAATGAAGATACTAACTCATGATAAACAACCATCTACATGAAGCTATCTCCTCCATGCCAAATCATTTTCCTTATTGGACCTTCTACTCCATGTCTAGAAATTTCACAACTCCCTTGTAAGCTGCTTCATGTGAACACTCTAATCCATGTGCTCTTCAAAGTGGCTCTGATACCATGTTAATTTTTCATAGTCCCTAGATCTAGTTTATGATTGATCTAGTACTTAAACACACTAGGAACCCTTAACTAGAAACTTAGCACAATGAAATCAATAACAATACACAAGTATATTGGCCCAAATACAATTTTATCATCAATTCATCAATAAGAAAACATTATGGCTCTTATACCAGGAATCAAGGCCCTTTACAACAGCTAATGGAACTAGTATACATAGTATACAGTAAAATACATAGTCTATCCTTTGACTGATCTAGGGTTTGAGATATGATCCTTTGCATCTTCAATTTTCCCAATAAAATATAGAGAAAAATATTTACTTACTTGATGATGGAAGTACTTTGAATTTTTCTCCTTCAATCCTCTTTTTCATTGATTCTAGCTATCATTTGCTTCCAATATTCACATAGTGATCAACTCCTTTTAGATCATTGTATTTATTGCTTCCCTCTTGGCAAGCTTCAAGATCATCTCCTCATATCTGGGCTTATCTCTTCATCCCACACATTCAACAATCCTTGTTTCAATAGATCCACTACCTACACATCATATGGAGGCTCTTAGGATTTTTTATCACAAGGTTGAGGCTTCTTGGCCTCCTTCTCTATCTCCGGCCTAACCTCAAAACAGTTGTGCTCATTTCATATCACCTTGGCTAACCTCCTTAAGTCCTTGACCCTCTATATCTACTTTATCTAATCCTCTACAACCTTAACTGGCCTATCTATTGTTGGCATTATGATACATATGTTGTACTTGATGGCAACTCACTCATCTCAGATGATAAATTATAGTGTAGAGAAAAGTTCACGCACTTTCATGAAGAGAAAAGTTCCTTTCATGTAGAGAAACGTTCACGCACTTTCATGCAGAGAAAAGTTCCTTTCATATAGAGAAAAGTTCACACACTTTCATGCAGAGAAAATTTCCTTTCATGCAGAGAAAAGTTCACGCACTTTCATGAAGAGAAAAGTTCACGCACTTTCATGCAGAGAAAAGTTCCTTTCATAAAGAGAAAATTTCACGCACTTTCATGTAGAGAAAAGTTCATGCACTTTCATGCAAATAAAAGTGCACGCACATGGGAAATCTTATGGTTGGTTCATGGTATTAGTCTGACAGTTTTTGATCCTATGGTTTTGGTCCATGGTATTGCATCCAAAAGAGTTTAACCCAAGTATTGGGTCCGTGGTATTGTTTTGTTATGGTTTTGGACCATTGTATTGAGTAAGGCCTAAGACTATAAAAGGAGAAGAAGATCATTAGGCAAATGTATGGAAAAAGACTTGAATATCTGATGTAGTATGAGATCCAGTATGCAGGATATGGGTTATGATGCATTGCTTGATCTGAGATAAGGAGGGATCTCACCAGTTGATGGAGAACAAGATCTAAGGATAGATTGGGATCAAATGGTTTGAAATGAATCATCTTTATATGGTTTGATCATGGATAGACTAGATATGAATTATTGATGCATGTTTTATTGTACGATTGTTATGATTTGGGTATGACTGATGTCTGAAACAACCGCAAAGTCATGATTGAATACGTATAGATCTGTACGCAGGTTGGCTTTGGCGAAAGCGTGTATATACGCGGGTTTTATTCATCTTAGTAGTGTATACATAATTAAGTATGATGTTTGAAGTTGTAGTTGGGTTTGATTGTTATTGCAGAGTTCTGTAGTCTTCTCTGTGTTCTAGTGACTGTGTTGTTGACAGGGTTTCAGTGTTTCAGTGATTCAGAAATTGATGATGCTAGTATTGATTGTTTTGTGCTTCAATGATATTGATGGGTCTAGTATGAAAATTGGATGAAACGTGGCTTCAGATTATAGTGTTGTGCTTCAGGAGTATCCAGTCTGAAAATGTAGAAACGTGGTAGCCTGGAGGAATAAAGAGAAGGTTGTTGCCTTCTGTAGGTCGACACCTACGTACTAGTAGTGGATCGGCTAGTACAAGAGCTAAGGGGGTTGTAGCTCCCTTCCAGGAAAGTCTGGAGAACGAGAGAAGGTTGTAGCCTTTTGCAGGTAGAAGCCTACGTACTGGTGTAAGACTGCACCAGTACAAAACTATTGTAAAAGAAGTTTCTTATTAAAAGAAGCAGGTGGTTTTCACCCACATTGGGTTCCCACCTTATATCATGGTGTTCATGTGTGTGATGATCTATTTTGTTTTATTGCACCTGCTTACTATACATATGGTTAAAGAAGTTCTAGTGCACTAACTAAAGATCAACATTTAATGGATTAATTGAATCATAAGTATTCTAGATATATGCTAGTTGTATTAGACACAGTTGCGTTGAAGTAGCATATATGTATCTAAGTATGGAAATGAAAAAGTTTTATTGATTTGGTAATACTGATTCACCCCCCCTCCTTAGTATTATTTCCAACAATTGGTATTAGAGCAGGTCCTTTTGGTAGAAGCTTGATCGCTTGAAGGAGATCCGTGGAACTATGGGAAAGAAGCTTAAGAAGAAAGCACCTAAGAAGAAGAAGACATCTCAGAGGGTGTATGGATTGGGGAATATGTGGAATAAGCACATCAAGTTCAGAATCACTTCATAATGAATATGAACAAGATCTATCAGGTATGAATTTGTTATCCTCTGGTGATACATCTATTTACCCTCTTAAAGATGATGAAATTGATAGCGAAACAACTGAATTTGCGCTTATGGGTGAACAAGAAAGATACTCAATAGAGGAAAAATTTAAAAGGCTTATAGACAAAATTAGAGATCAACAAGAACTGTTGAACAATAAGGAACGTGCCTTCAAAGAAGCATCTACCAAACTAAAAGCTCAACTAGAGGAGGGAAATAAGGTAAGGAAGTTATTCAAGGAAAAATGTCAAAAGTTGCAGGATGAAGTGACATCATTAAGGAATGAAGTCAATGAAAGGAGCATAATTATCAAGAAACTCAGAGATCGATCCAGTTATTATGAAAGGCTTGAAGCTACAATCCACTTGCTGAAGGAAGATCTTGAAGAATCAAAGAAGAAAAATAAATGACTACTCCAAGCTATTGAAAAAAAAGAGAACGAAGTTCTTGAATTAAGACATCAGTTGGAAGAAGGAAGGAAAGTTGAGGAGAACATAAAGAAGCAGTATCGTGAAAAGGAAGAGCATCTTCAGATTGAGGTAAATATTCTAAATAATAAATTAGAAGAAAAGGATAAGCTCTTACGATTTCAAGACAATACTAAAATTTTGGATGATATTCTTAGTAGTCAAAGGTCTCCTATTATCAAAATTGGTCTTGCTTTTTATGAATCTACTGAAGATGAATCTAGCTCACAAGGAAAGGCAAGGAACTCTAATGAGAAATCTGAAATGCTCAGCAAAGAGATGAGAGGAAAACCCCATCAATATCCAAGGAAAGAAATACTTCAAAGAAAATCTTTTACTCCTTCGATGGATAATGTTGAATGTTATGTATGTCATAATCTTGGACATGTTGCAGCCAGATGTAGAAGAAGAATGGTTCAAGATCATCACACAGAAAGATCATCACATTACTTTCAGGAATACTGTTTTTCTTGTAATATGTTTGGTCACAAAGCTGTTGATTGCTACAGAAGGAATATGAAACATGTAAGGTGTTATGCATGTAACAAGCTTGGACATATAGCAAAGGAATGCAGGAATAAAGTACGGGAACCATACCAAAAGGAGAAAACTTCATCACACATGAAGATATGGAATAAGAAGGAAGTACAATCAGAAAGATGTGGCACAACACAATATACTCAGACACAACACAACATAGACATAACAGACTCAAGTGGAGCGGAAAATATAAAACTACAGTGTTCTAAATCTCATACGCAAGTTCCATAAATAGAAGTCACGTATATACACGAGTTGGCCAATGCGCAGTCGCATATAGGTCAGTCTAAGGAAAAGTAGTAGGGATAGGGCTTAGGAAAAAGGGTCTGATAGGTTGCAGTCCATTTTCTCTGTTTAAAAATGGTTACAATCTGTTGATGATGTGAGGAAATGTCTTGATACTTGTATGATGTTTAGAAGTGTTTTTGATCCTAATAATGCCTTGATACTTCTTGTTGATATATGCATGATCAAATCTGATAGTAAACAAATGGCACAGGTTCAGGGGGAGTAGATAATCTTCTAATGCTGCATTGTTGGCATTATGGTTAGTAGTCCTTGGTGATGATGCTTATATGGCTGTGATATACCTTGCTATTGTTATGAGTTGTCCATGACAACATCTCATATGTTTCTTGGGGTTACATAGTTGATGTTCAGATCAGATTTGTGGTTGATTCTCTGATAATGCATATATGGTGCTTACATGGTGATCTTCATAAGGATAAGGAGAAGTACAAAGCTTGTATACAGATCTTCATTACTTCATGATGAGTCTATCATATGCTGCTGTCGTCATATGCATAAAGATCATATAATATAGTTGATGCAAGTCTCCTATAGTTCTTGGCTCTCATGTGGATGAGGATTGCTGTGGTTGATGATCTTGAGCTAAAGATACATAGTACTATATATAGTATGCTGGATACATGAATGATTACTCAAAATTGCATTGTTGGAGACATGATGGTGTTAAAATGACAGATTGATACTTACATATGTTGATTGATACAGATGTCCCTGAATGATGATACATGGATGATATATAAGATCATGCAGATCTTGATGTTGATGATATGGCTATGATGTCTTTCAAGAGGATGAGTTGATATATATATGTAGACATACCTTGCTACAGGAAATTTATAGGTTGCTGACCTGGAAATGGTTGTACGCGAGTTTTATGAAGAACATCTGCGTATATACGCAGGCTTATCTTAGAAGCTTTTGGTTCAAGTACTCAGCTGTTTTTGATTTGAAGTAGAACAAATGCAGAGGGAGAACAGAAGGAGAACATGGTTTCTGATTTGAATAGTGATTGACAGATGCTACTGATATTAGTTATTGATAACTTTCATAGTCTTGCTCTAGATATTTCGTCTCTATGTCATATATGTCTTTTCTTATCAAGGTCATGTAACGGCTTATTTTGGTTTCCCCTCTATGCCTGGGATGAATGATGTAATGTACTTGTTTATCATGAGTAAACTTCTGGTGTAAGCCCACTTGGATGGGTGGATGAGTCAATATTTGTATATCCTCACTTGGTTGAGAGATGGATGTATGTATGAGTCTTTGGTGATAGGAAGGTCATTTAAGATAGGGTCATGTTCTTCTTGTAGAACATATTTTTGCAGATATTGCCTACAATCAAGGGGAGCATGAACAACGCACTTTAGCAGTGCAGAGACTCAACATGTACTCAAGGGGAGCATGGACAGATTGGTACACCTTGGCATATAAAAAGGGGGAGCTCATTCAGAAATTTCAGCAGGCACTCAGGGGGAGTATGGATAGCAAAGGAAGAGAATATCTTGGTCCGCCCTTTGCCCTTGATGTCAAAGGGGGAGAGTGATTTGGTATTGTTGCCATCAAGTCCAAAGGGGGAGATTGTTGGCATTATGATGCAAGTGTTGTACGTGATGGCAACCAACTCGTAGAAGATCAACTCACTTATATATATCTAGATGAATCTATGGAAGAGATATCAGATGTGACATAATGCATGGTATGCTGGACAACTCAAAGGAATCAGATGACAGTTCTCAGTATGAAAAGTTAGCTTTGCCATCAAGTCCAAAGGGGGAGATTGTTGGCATTATGATACATATGTTGTAATTGATGGCAACTCACTCATCTCAGATGATAAATTATAGTGCAGAGAAAATTTCACGCACTTTCATGAAGAGAAAAGTTCCTTTCATGCAAAGAAAATTTCACGCACTTTCATGCAGAGAAAAGTTCCTTTCATACAGAGAAAAGTTCACGCACTTTCATGCAGAGAAAAGTTCATGCACTTTCATGCAGAGAAAAGTTCACGCACTTTCATGCAGAGAAAAGTTCACGCACTTTCATGCAGAGAAAATTTCATGCACTTTCATGTACAGAAAAGCATACACACATGGGAAATCTTATGCTTGGTTCATGGTATTAGTCCGACAGTTTTTGATCCTATGGTTTTGGTCCGTGGTAATGCATCCAAAAGAGTTGAACCCAAGTATTAGGTCCGTGGTATTGTTTTGTTATGGTTTTGGACCATGGTATTGAGTAATGCCTAAGACTATAAAAGGAGAAGAAGATAATTAGGCAAATGTATGGAAAAAGACTTGAATATCTGATGTAGTATGAGATCCAGTATGCAGGATATGGGTTATGATGCATTGCTTGATCTGAGCTAAGGAGGGATCTCACCGGTTGATGGAGAACAAGATCTAAGGATAGATCGGGATCAAATGGTTTGAAATGAATCATCTTTATATGGTTTGATCATGGATATACTAGATCTGAATTATTGATGCATGTTTTATTGTACGCATGTTATGATCTGGGTATGACTGATGTCTGAAATAGCTGGAAAGTCATGATTGAATATGTATAGATCTGTACGCGGGTTGGCTTTGGCGAAAGCATGTATATACACGGGTTTTATTCATCTTAGTAGTGTATACATAATGAAGTATGATATTTGAAGTTGCAGTTGGGTTTGATTGTTATTGCAGATTTCTATAGTTTGCTCTGTGTTCTAGTGACTATGTTGTTGACAGGGTTTCAGTGTTTCAGTGATTCAGAAATTGATGATGCTAGTATTGATTGTTTTGTGCTTCAATGATATTGATGGGTCCAGTATGAAAATTGGATGAAATGTGGCCTTCAGATTATAGTGTTGTGCTTCAGGAGTATCCAGTCTGAAAATGTATGAAACATGGTACCTGGAGGAAGAAAGAGAAGGTTGTTGCCTTCTGTAGGTCAGCACCTATGTACTAGTAAGTGGATCAGCTAGTACAAGAGCTAAGGGGGTTGTAGCTCCCTTCCAGAAGAGTCTGGAGAACGAGAGAAGGTTGTAGCCTTCTGCAGGTAGAAGCATGCATACTGGTATAAGACTGCACCAGTACAGAACTATTGTAAAAGAAGTTTCTTATTAAAAGAAGCAGGTGGATTTCACCCACATTGGGTTTCCACCTTATATCATGGTGTTCATGTGTGCTTCTTGTGTGTGATGATCTGTTTTGTTTTACTGCACCTGCTTACTATACATATTGTTAAAGAAGTTCTGATGCACTAACTAAAGATCAACATTTAACGGATCAATTGAATCATAAGTATTCTAGATATACGCTAGTTGCATTAGACACAATTGCGTTGAAGTAGCGTATATGTATCTAAGTATGGAAATGAAAAAGTTTTATTCATTTGATAATATTGATTCACCCCCCC